>CABHPR010116308.1:0-56429 GCA_902168415.1 Peromyscus melanophrys | reverse complement strand
TGTGTGTGTGTGTGTGTGTGTGTGTGTGTGTGTGTGTGTGTGTATGTGTGTGTGTGTGTGTGTGAGTGCACCATGACACACATGCAGAGGTCAGAGGACAACTCAGTGGAGAGAAGATATTCTAAGATGGGGGCCTGTGAGCAGAACCATCCTATAGGCTCAAGGCCTACATAGAATAAACGGAGAGAAGAAGGTCCAGAACACAGGCAGTCTTAACTCTGCTCTTTGCTGCTGTGGTGTGAGATTCACTCAGACCCTCCCCTCATGATGGACTGACATCCTGAAACCATGAGTCAACATAAATAAGCTCTCCTTTAAGTCAGTCTTTGCGTGTTTGAGTTACAGTTATGAGAAGCACACGTTTAACACGGGACAAAAACAGGATTTGAACTCACATGTGCTCAGTCCACAGAGCAGACTCCTAGACTTCAGTAGGGGACTCATCTGAAGATGCCATGACCATTGCCAGCTCTTAACCCACACTCTTAAACCTCTAATGGGCAAAGTTACTCAGCAACTGCCTGCCAGGCCTTGGGAAAATTTTCTCTCCTATGTCACTTGCTTCTTCCCAGGGTTGTTCCATTCACAGCAGCACCTTCCATTGATTTTACAGAGAAGGCTGCGGAAAAGCATCAACAGAAGACAGTTACTGGAAGTTTAAGGAGGACGGAGTACACCTCGCTCTGTTCCTGTTAAGGAGATGAATCCAGGTACTGGAGGTTCCAGCTATAAAGCTCTGGATGCTCCATGCCATCACCTGCCTTTTTCTTAAGACTTGGTGCATTTTCTTAGGTTAGATGTCAAATGACTGGTAGAATTTCAAATCACTTTAAAACATACGACACTTGGCCAATATAGCTAGGTGGTAATTTATAGGTCACGCAGGAACTGTTTAGGCAGCTGGGGGCAGATTTGTTTCATTTAAGCTAGGGACACTATGCAAATATGGTGTGCTTTTCCTAATCACATACCCTAGTTACATTTCCTAGGTGGTTTGACAAATCAGGGCTACCCCTAGTTTTGTGCTTCTAAAAAGTAGATCCTCGAAGGGGAATTCCATTTAGAATTTCCTAATGCCTCTGCTAATCTCTTAGCAGCTGAAAAAAAAAATTAGAGTCGATCAAACTAAAATGATTGTACTGGAATGATACAATTTTTAACTTCTGCAAGGAATACAATCAGTACTCCTTCAAATTGCTTTTCTACTCATCTTGCTAGCTTAATAGAGTTGCCAATTATTATTCACACCGCCTGTGAAACGTGTTGATGTTTCTTTAGGAGGGTGGAAACTTTTGATTTGTTGTTTGAAAATGTTATGATTCTCCTCGCTGCATAATGTACAGGCCCCTGTCCCACACTTTCGCTGGCATCCACTGGCTAATATACTCACTCCCTCATTGCTCAAGTAAGTGTTTAAGTCACTTCCACACTGACCTCAGCTGCGCCCCCCAACAGATGACAGCACTTTTTAAGTCTTTTTCTATCATCCTGTGGTGGCCCCAGCATTTTGATCATCAACAGCTCCGATATTTATTCATTCACTTTAACCTCTGCCTCTTCCCTGAATGGAAACCTCATTCAAAACCTCATCCAGACATGACCACAGCACCTGTGTGTACACAGAAACCTCCTGACGTTGATTCGGATCCTGACTGCCTGAATAGTGATGAGTTTACAACTATCAAACCCAAGAAGAGCTTGAAGTACAAATTGGGAGTGATCTGTAAGGAGTGGGTGAATTCATCCAGACCCTCTGAAGACAGCTCCTAATGTATATTTCTGCCTAACATGTAAGGTCATGAAGGTTTGTGTTGTGGGGGGGGGGGTGTTTTGTACTTCATTTTGATGGGGTTTATTTGGGGGGTTAGGATTGATCTTTTGTATACCAGGCTAGCCTTAAATTCAATATGTAACTGAGGATAGCCCATGCTCCTGCCTCTACCTTTCCACTGCTGGGTGTACAGATATATACCACCATACCCAGTGCTAAGCAATGGTTCAAGAGGGAGGCATTACTGGTACACTATGGGCAAGGCCTGTGAGCAAAATGGACCCAGCCTAGAATCGACAGAAAAAGACCTACATTCTGCTGCAGCAGATTCTCTCATAGCTCCAGAAGTCAGAGAGCAGAGCCAATGACCTAAAGATCTCCAGTAACCCACAAAATGCCATCATGTGAGAGGCAAGAAGGCCTTTAAAACAAAGCTTTAAGGACCCTACCTGAGTCTTCAAGCACCAAAATGTACCAAGCCTGCCACATGCACAACTTCTGCAATGACTGTCTTATGTCTAAAACGCTTAGGATTTTTTACCATCTGTAACCTGGACTAGGGCAATTCCCCAGTCTCCTTATAGATCAACAGTGCATGTCAAACATGAAGAGGTAGATGGACCAAGTAACCAAGCAACGCACGGGAAGTTAATATTCCTGTCTTGATTCTTACTAACAACTGGAGAACTTAGAGCCTTTCAATGCTGATGACTGGGGTTATGCAGGGAGCCGCCATTACAAGATGGCGCTGGCCCTGGCAGCCCAGGAGTAAACAACTCCATATATGGTTATAATCCTGAGTCACTCGTGCCAAGGTCTGCGCATGCGCAGGTTACGTTGTCACAGCCTTATGTCCTCAGCCTATCCCGTGGCTCTCCATGCTCACATTCTGGCGGGATCCAATCATAGACTGACCGGTCTACTCAAATCCCCATATAAGCAGCTGCCTAGTAGCGCTCCGGCCCCCTCATCTCCAGCTCTCCCTTAACCAAGAGGTGCTCCAATAAAGTGTGATCTGAGAAGAATCCTCGCATGGTGGTCGTTCTTCCTCGCTGGTCAAGGTGTTCGCCGCAAATGGTGCCGAAACCCGGGAAACTTCGGACACCAAGGTGAGGGGTCAAAGAGGATTCAGAACTCAACACACGGAGCAGTGACGTCGGTAAGTTCTCTTAAGTGTGCTGGTGGCTGGGGTTGATCCGCTTGTGTTTGCTTCGGTGTTCCTTCTTATGACAATTGTTGTTCTTCTGTGCTGTTTTTTATTGCGCTGCCACGAGCCTGGCAAGGAGTGTCTTTGCTGTGCGTAAAGTGAAAGTAAGACCGTTGTAGATAAAGCGGCATTTCCTTTTCTAGGCAGGCGGTATCCGGAGCCCTGTGAGTAGGACACGCGTACATAAGTGTGCATCATGGGGAACAGTCAGGGAGCAGGTCCGGGAGCTTGTGATATACATAGCCCAATTCAAGCCTTGCTAAAACAGCGGGGCCTAAAATTATCCTCGGGCACAATTCAGACTATAATTAAGGACATCAACAAGGTAGCTCCATGGTTTGCTGTGTCTGGGGACCTTAACTTCGGATGTTGGGAGAAGTTGGGAAAAGACCTAGAGAAGGCCAAGCAAGAAGACAGATTAGGCAAGGGCACTATGCCTCTGTGGAGACTAGTACATGCTTGCCTAAAGGAAGGACGTAATGTAGAGATCATTAGAGAAGGAAGAAAAGCATCGATTAAACATCAGGACAGCCTATCAGAGTCAGATACCAAAGGAGAGAACACAAATAGGCCTAAGAAAAAGAAAGAAAAGAGTAAAGAAAAGGAAAGTAAAGAAAATAAAATTAATAAGGAGGAAAAAGCAGAAGGAAAAAAGGACTCCTTATATCCAGCATTAGAGGAGTTTGCAGAACTTGATCTTTCGGATGATGAGTTAGATCAAAATGAGGAGGAAGACTTGGAGGAAGCCGCAGCTAAGTATGAGAGATATGGACGGCGGCGACCCCCTCCTTACAATGTTTCCGCTAGGGTGAATGTGGAACCAATGGCGCCTTCGGGACCACACCCACCCTCAGCACCGCCTTTGTATTTACAGGCAGGCAGAGGTTGTCATTTTATCAGGAGAGACATCTGGGCACGGTTAGCGTCAGCATTCCCAGTTTTTGAAGACCCACAAACTAATAACAGGTACCATGATCCTGTGCCCTATAAACAATTAAAGGATCTGGTAGAGGCCGCCAGAGCCTATGGAGTGACAGCCAGTTATACCTTAACTTTATTGACTAGACTCACCACACAGGCTATGACTCCAACAGATTGGTTTGATATAGCCAGAGCATGTCTGTCGATGGGGCAATATCTTGACTTTAAGTCCATTGTCACAGACAGGGCTCAGGCACAAGCTAGAATCAACCTCCAAAACAATCAACCTCAATGGACAGCTGATAGGACAAGGACAGTGGGTAGTGAATCAGACAGCTTACCCTGCTGAGGTCTATCAACAGATAAATGATATCTATGCTAAAGCTTGGAAATCATTACCAAATAAAGGAGGAAGTTATGGCGTTTCTAAATTCAAATGTGTGTCTCAGCACAGCCAACATGATTTTGGAGACACAGCCAGTAGACCATTTAATGTTTCGGATAAATGTGTTGATACTAATAAGACCATTATAAATGCCACTTTGTATAATCCCAGTCCAGTATGCATATACCCCCCTTTCCTGTTTATTTTGACTAATGCTAGTTTTACAAATTGCACCAATGATACCTGCTGGATGTCCCAATGCTGGGACGGTGAAAAATTCACCAGAGCATTAGTCGCTCGAGTGCCTCGATGGATTCCAGTACCAGTGGAAGTCCCCAGTACTGTGACATTATTCAGGCATAAAAGGGATTTTGGCATAACTGTAGCAGTTATAACAGCTATTTCTATTGCTGCAGTTTCCGCCACTGTTGCTGGTATAGCTATGTCCACCACAGTGCAAACAGCCGCAACCTTAAATAATTTGTCCGCGGCGGTGGCACAGGCCTTGGACACCCAGACCTCTTTGAATGCTCAGCTAAAGGGTGGCATCATGGTGCTCAATCAACGTATTGATCTGGTTCAAGAACAACTGGATATTCTTTGGCAGTTGGCCCAGCTGGGCTGTGAATGGAGGATGCCTGGTCTCTGTGTTACAAGTGTACAATTTGAAAATGGCTCTCGAGTAGCAAATCTGTCTAAACAATTGTCTAGCTATCTTATAGGAAACTGGTCTGGAGAGTTTGAAACAACCTTGGAGCAGCTGAGAGTGGCGATTGTCCAGATTAATTCTACACGAGTGGACCTCAGCCTGGCGGAGGGACTGACATCCTGGATAACTTCTGCCCTTTCCCTGTTTAAAGAATGGGTGGGGGTGGGAATATTTTTAGCCTGCTGTCTTGGGGGATGTATACTTTGCCTGTGGTTGATCTGCCATTTGCGAGCACATACTCAGAAGGACAAGGCCTATGTGACTCAAGCATTGGCCGCTTTGGAGTGTGGCTCCTCCCCCGCAATCTGGCTCTCTGCCTTAAAGTATAATCGGTAGATCCACATAGCCTCTGCACTCCTGGGACCAATTAGTCCATTGCACTTGGGGAGGTATGTGGATAAACTGACAGTTCACTCACCCTCGATCGGTCAACACATCATGAGGTGGGGACCTGATTGGGTGAAGGACTCAGAAAGGCACAGGATGCCAGGCTCACGCACTGCACTTGAAGCGTAGAACATTTTCTTCCTTCAAGGAGAGCAAGTTTGATTGCAAGTGGGTTGATGCCCTGAGATCCCACCTCTGCGAAAAAGGGGTATCGGACAGGTCAAGCATCTTCTGGGTGGATGACACCTGTGTGGATGCTAGTACATAGTCCTCTGTTTTTCTCAGCAGAGATCAGACCTATACTCTCTCCTGTTGCCTAATATATAAAGTAGGGGGAGATGCAGGGAGCCGCCATTACAAGATGGCGCTGGCCCCTGGCAGCCCAGGAGTAAACAACTCCATATATGGTTATAATCCTGAGTCACTCGTGCCAAGGTCTGCGCATGCGCAGGTTACGTTGTCACAGCCTTATGTCCTCAACCTATCCCGTGGCTCTCCCTGCTCGCATTCTGGCGGGATCCAATCACAGACTGACCGGTCTACTCAAATCCCCATATAAGCAGCTGCCTAGTAGCGCTCCGGGCCCCTCATCTCCAGCTCTCCCTTAACCAAGAGGTGCTCCAATAAAGTGTGATCTGAGAAGAATCCTCGCATGGTGGTCGTTCTTCCTCGCTGGTCGAGGTGTTCGCTGCAGGGTTAAAAAGAAATATCCTAAACTTACTCAAATGCTAAAAATACCATCCTCAGCCTGGACTACCAAGTGAGTTCCAGGAAAGGCGCAAAGCTACACAGAGAAACCCTGTCTTGAAAAACCAAAAAAATAAATAAATAAATAAATAAATAAATAAATAAATAAATAAATAAAAAATAAAAATACCATCCTATTACTCGAAGCGACTTACATTTGTAGAAGCAAAAAGACTTCAGAAAGCGTTAGTGAAATCTGTTCAGTTCAGATGAACTACTTTTCAATTGACCAAAGCTACACTGCTGGTTTCCTGTTTTGACATTAAGCAACAGTTAAGCAAGACTTAAGAAGAGCAGAGAACCAATAAGGACCTGTCCTTGGGAAAGAATGGGTTTGAAAACCTAAAGTGACAAGTTGGATTTCAAGGCAGATAACCAGCAGTCAGCAGAACCTGAAAATGGAAAGGACATTGCCAGCGTGGTGGGGTAAGAACTCAGTCCCTCTGGTCTGGATTTAACTAGTGATACATGGATTGGTTGGAAACCAGCAGTGTGGTGAGAGAATCACCCTTAGAACTCATGGAGTACTAGACCAGTGTGAAAGCCTGAGGCTGGTTCATTTAGCCCTATCTTTGCTCAAATGAGGAAGCTAGGACTTAGGGAATAAAGGGGACTGACTTGTGCACATTTCATATGGCCATTGAGGAGAGCTGGACACACAATCCAAATCCCCATTGCCCTGCAAAGCCCCCATTAAGGTACTGATTCTTGTTGTATGGTTGGGGTGTGTGTCTCTGCATGTGTTGTGGCACATGTACACATGGGTGAGCATGCTTGGAAAAGCCGGAAGTTGACCCTGGTGGGCGTCTTCCTCTATCATTTTGCACCATATTTTTGGACAGGTTCTTTTGCTGAATCTAGAGCTCACCAAGTCAGCAAGACTAGTTGGCCAGCAAGCCCCAGGGATCCTTCGTCCCTGGTGCTGGGGTTAGAGGTGTCTGCCACAGTACCTACCCTTTTTATAGTGTTGGGGATCCAAACTCAGATCTTCATGCTTGCCCTGACTTAACCATCTCTCCAACCCCTGGTTTCTTTATTAGGTGTTTGTTCATTTGAGACAGGGTCTTACTGTGTAGACCAGGCTGGTCTCCAACTCCTGGCAATCCCTGTGCCTCAACCTCTTGAGTACTGTTATTACAAACGCATGTGGCTACTTCTGGAGTAAGGGAAATTCTAAGACTGGATCAAGAAGTCAGATCTTAGGATGCAAAAGAAAATATGAGGAGGACACCATTGTTTTTCTATATATACTTTCTTTGTGGAAGATCTTGCTGAATGCTGGGACAATCAGTCATTTCCTAGTAATATTAGACATCTGGGGTAAGGAAGAAAAGAAAATACAGGACTGAGAGAAAATAAACACATTTAGATTTCAACTTTTCACTTGAAGCAACAATCCACATAGAAGTAATGTGTTTATTATGAATGTGCAAGCACACACATGGGGGTACAAGAAACATGACTTTGCCGTGCGAAACAGAAAATCCACCATACTTTCTGCGTTTTCATATGTTGTCATACCTGTGACTATGTTATCATTTCTAGGAGTTCTGTACCAAAAATCCTGCTGTCTGTCTGTCCATGCTGGTTATAATTACAATGAGACTGGTGATATCCGCAAGATGTGAGTAATGGAAGGACTCTGCTATCTCAGTGGAGAGCCTGGGAACCTCTGCTCAGATTCCTAAGTCAGTGTTTCAGGGAACAGCCTGCCATCCTCTGAAAGTATAGACCTCTTTGAGTCTGGTCTCAATTAAAAACACTGACATTTTCTTCAACGTAGGGAGTTTAGGGACATTCCATTTTTTTCAACAACATACTAAAATATTATATATCTTGATCACTTGAGTGGAATTGTGTCCACTCAAGCCTTATGCTCAAGTCAAGTGCCCCACTTGCCTACCCAAGTCCTGCTGTTAGTCCTCCATTAAGGCACGTGACACAGAGGGTATCTACCTGTCATAGAAGACCCATAAAGTATGAAGCTTTGTCTCTCCTGTAGGCTCTAAGCCCATAGGATGTCAGTTTGCATGGCAGCTCTGACTGTAAACCGAGAACAGAAAATGGCCATGTTGGCAGATGTGAAGAGACCAAGAAAGGCTGAATCCCCTGTGGAAACAATTTAGAGAGATGTGCTCAGGGAACTGGGGATGGGAAGAGATGAGTCAAGAGGGGTTCTCAAGAGAAACATAGACCTGCATGAGTCTAGAATTAAGCAAGTCCTTAAGAGGTACAAAGGAAGAAAAAAACAAGGAAAGAAAGGAAGGAACATGATAATGAGCAGATTAAAAACTACAACAAGAAAGAGAAAAGATAGTATGGCAGTTGAGACCGACACTGTGGAAATCTTGGGAGAACATTAGGAATTTATAAGCATCTACATCCAAATATGAGCAACTCAGAATATAGAGAAATGTCTTCTGATTATTTCTCTTCAATCCATCTGCCACTGAAGCTGCCAGCCACTGGATGGGAGTGGGCGCTCTGTCCACTGGATGGGAGTGGGCGCTCTGTCCATTGGGTGAGAGTGGGTGCTCTGTCCACTGGGGGGGAGTGGGTGCTCTGTCCATTGGGTGAGAGTGGGTGCTCTGTCCACTGGATGGGAGTGGGCGCTCTGTCCACTGGGTGGGAGTGGGTTCTCTGTCCACTGGATGGGAGTGGGCACTCTGTCCACTGGGTGGGAGTGGGCGCTCTGTCCACTGGGTGGGAGTGGGCGCTCTGTCCACTGGGTGGGAGTGGGCGCTCTGCCCACTGGGTGGGAGTGGGCGCTCTGTCCACTGGGTGGGGGTGGGCGCTCTGTCCACTGGGTGGGAGTGGGCGCTCTGTCCACTGGATGGGGGTGAGTGCCCTGTCCACTGGGTGGGAGTGGGTGCCCCAAGCTCTTCATTGGCCTTGGCCTTAATTGAACAGGTTCTCACTTGACCTTTGGACTGCTCTATAGAATTCTCTGCCACAAAGGCCATTTTAACAGTCCTGGCAAGCAAAGAATAACCATGTATGTAAGGAGTGTGACCCTGAAAATGAAAAGGAAAGGCAGTTTGGCAGCTCCCTTTACATTTGAGTCAGTAACAAGCCACTGAGATAACATAGTAAAATATAATGCATTATGCTTTCAGTTCAGTGCTTTTGTATGGAATACATGTAAAAAAAACCCTTAAAATATTAAATAAAAATTCTAACTGTTCTTCCAAATATGTATTTTTATCATGTCTAACAGTGAAAATGCATTTTTAGAAGACATCAAATTTCTTTACAAAAATGCACCCATGTCTATCTACCAAACTCATTAATAAAATGTGACTTTATATGATTCATATTGCTTTTGTAGAATTTTTTCACTTATCTTTTTTATTTTATCTTAGTTTTTCACTTATTACAATAGTAATGTTTTGGCTAATCTGTTGGGAAAGACTGACATTAGATTTAGCTCTCTCTTTTTATTTGTTTTTACATTTAAACTAAAGTTTCCCTTCCCTCCTCTCCTTCAAGTCTCCCCCCAGCTTCTCTGCCCCCATCCACTCCTTCTCTGTTTCTCTTCAGGAAAAGGCAGGCCTCCCATAGCTATCAACCAGCCATGGTCTATCAAGTTGCAGTAAGACTAGACACCTCCTCTTCTATTAAGGCTGGATGAGGCAACCTGGTAGGGGGAAAGGGTCCCCAAAGCAGGCAACAGAGTCAGAGACAGCCCCTGTTCCCATTGTTAGGAGTCCCACAAGAAGACCAAGCTACACAGCTCTTTAATTATATAATTTCTCCAGCTAACAGACTGAAATTTTCAGTCCATTTTGATGTAAGCACCCTTAACAATCTAAGGTATAAAGTTACGAATGAAAGATAAATACATATTCTATATGTTGTGGTCTTTTTAACATTATCTTATTATAGACACTTATTAGAGATTAAAACACTCAATATAGTCGGGCAGTGTTGGCACAGGTCTTTAATCCCAGCACTTGGGAGGCAGAGGCAGGCAGATCTCTGGATCTCTGAATTCTAGTCTAGGCCAGCCTGGTCTACAGAGTGTGTTCCAGGACAGCCAGGGCTACACAGAGAAACCGTCCTGAAAAAAGTTACACGTGTGTGTGTGTGTGTGTGTGTGTGTGTGTGTGTGTGTGTTGTGTGTTGTGTGTGTAAATGTATATATAAATGTATACATGGATATATAAATGATGCAGGCAATTTATTTGATGACAAAAAATGAGCAGAGCCCTCAAAAGATGTTTGGATGAATGAAAAATTCTTATAAGAGAACTGAACAATAACTGAATCTCTCCATGTTGTCTGCTGCCCCAAAATGGCAACAAACAAATTAGCACAAACCTCACAGGTTTTATTAAGAAATTAGAATGGGCAGCAGGCAGTTTATATCTGTCAGCAAACACTCAGGGCCAGATCCACAGCAGGATGTTTGGCCAAACCTTGGTAGAAAAACTGTTGGATTCCACCTTGTAATTCCAACTCATTTGCTTCTCTGACTCAGTTTCTTCCAGAATCAAATGAAAAGTTTGAACTGATCAGGCTTATAGGGGACAAGTAAAGATCTTGAGACTTCCTTTCCCAAAGAAAGAGGGGAGCCGCTGCTTTTCTGACATCAATTACTGACCCACCCTGTGCCTGCACCCCATTCTGCCAGGTTCTCAGCTTTTCAGGAGCATCCAGAAACTACAGCTGAAAGTGAGGTCTCCTACCTTTGGATTGGCTAGCAATAAATTAAGTTGTTACAGAAAAAAAAAAAAAGAAAGAAAGAAATATTAAATTAAACTTCTGCTTTTAACCAAGAAAGTGTCACAGGGGTCAGTCTGTCCGTCCTCATTCACAAGACATCAGTTAAAGAGGAGTTGTAGCCTGAGAGAAATAGAAAATGAGATGAGCCTCCACTCATCCAGCTTGTGAGAATATGCAGGAGTTCAGTGAAGAAAGGATTGGCTGTCCAACAAATGGTGTGGAGAACAACTGACTATTCCTGTGAGGAAAAATAAACCTTGGGACTTCAGATCATGCACAAATTTCAAATGCATATAGACATTAATATGATGTCTGAATTATAAAACTATGAGTCAACCATTGCCATTGCAACTTTGGAGTGAATCTCAAAATAAGTATTCAAAGTTGACAAAGATAGAAAAAAAAAACCATGCCCTATGATTTTAGAAAATATACAATAACCTATAATGAACTAAACTAAACCAGGTGTAGTGGTGCACGCCTTTAATCCCAGCACTTGAGCTCTGTGAGTTCGAGGCCAGCCTTGTCTACATAGTAAGTTCCAGGACAGCCAAAGCTACTTTGTGAGACCCTCTCTAAAACAGAGAAAGGGGGGAGGGAGGGAAGGAAGGAGGGAGGGAGGGAGAGAGAGAGAGAGAGAGAGAGAGAGAGAGAGAGAGAGAGAGAGAGAGAGAGAGAGAAAGAAAAACTCAGGGTTTGTCTGGAGGGGCCGAAATAGGATTGCAAAGAGGCATGAAACCTTTGGTGCTGAGTATGCTAGTTATCTTGACTACAACGGTGGCTTCACCAGTGTGTGCTTTATCCAAATGATGGATTTCATAGGTGAACACCTATGTCCAAACACTTCAAACTGTTCAGTAACTTAGAGTTCATTATGTGTCATTATGCCTTAAGATTTCTTCATTCTTATCCTCTCTCCCTCCTCTCTCTCTCTCTCTCTCTCTCTCTCTCTCTCTCTCTCTCTCTCTCTCTCTCTCTCTCTCTCTCTGCAAACAATACCCAATTAAAGGCAAAAATCCAGCATGTGGGCTTCTACTTCTCAGATTCCATGTTTGAAGGCATCTGGAGTCACTTTCTTTGAAATTAAGCCAAGACCACAGCTAACATTCCATTTCTATAGATAGTGATGTTACAAAGGAGAAGCCCTAGGAATTGCTTGCAGTTGAAAACCTGGATATATGGGATGTATTAGCATATATAATTATTAGATGTTTATAATGCTATGTCATTGTTTACAAAACCACCTGTCCATTTTCAGCAGACTCTTACTCCTTGCTATTAGGCAAGGCCTGGCAGTACTCAAGACAGGGGAAGGTGCTAAGCTACCTCATGCTGCATTCCAGGACAATGAAATTTCGCTCTCAAAAGAAATAAGGATTACAGTAGGAGGGATCCTCCTCCAATGGCCTCCCATTAGTACTGACCTTGAACACCAATGGGTTCAGAACTTTGTCCACTTGACAGCTTCATCCTCATTTTTCTCAAGATGTTATAGAAACCATGACACTGGTGTTTGCATACACGGACAGGGCCACATCATAGGCCACAGACACACACACTCCCAAGCCTGTCTGCATAGATAGTCACCATGTCTCTGTTCTGTGTGAGCACTTAAGAGACATAAGATACACAGGTGTGCAGACTTACCTCTTTTCCTTATATAAATTCATGGAAATGTGAGTACCTCTCATTCTTGAGCAGTTTTCCAGGTTTAAGGGAAACTGCCCAGGGAACGCAGAAACAGAGGTGAGTGGCTGTCTGTTTCCCTTGTCGTTACCCTCCCCACCAGTATCAGTTTTCACTTGCCATCAGATAAGCCACGTGGTGATGGAGCTGATAGAAGCCATTTTTGCTGCTGTGGGCATATTTCATGGTAGACTGTTACATGAAAGGGGGTCTGAGGAATGTCACTTGTTCTGTGTCAAAACAACGTGATAAAGAGCTCTATTGCTGATGGGTCACCCTCATTTTGGTCAGCTTGATGTAGATGGGGTCCCATAAGACCCCGTTCTGGAATGTTCTTCAGGTGTGGAAAGGCACCGCTTGCAGGCCGTGTGCTTTCTTTTTCCTCTTTAGTTTGTTGTTTTTCAAAATATTGCTGGTGACATTAAAAACACAGACATGGGACAGTTTTCATTAATCAAATTACAGTTTGAATAGGTGGCTTCTATATGTTGTTTGTGAATGTCAGACAAGTACCTAATAGGAGAAGTAAACACCACCTCCCCACAATTGTTCACAGTCTGCTCTGTATTGGTTAATTACTGCTGGGCTGAAGCGCTCTAATGCTGGTGCTGAACAGTCCATTTGATAGCTGACAATTTCACAATGCTGATCACTACCTTTAAACGGGTAAGTAGGGAAGAGGCCATTTTCCTCATTATGGCACACTGAAGAAAACTGACCCAAGAGCACGTGGCTATTAAGGCAAGTGGGAAGACTTCTCAAGAATTCCACAATCGCACTGTAGGCAGACTCCCCCTGTTTTAAAGGAGGAAATGAACCTTTCCTTTGCATGTGTACTACAGCTGCAGATGTCCTGGGGCTGGCCAGATGGCAGAGTAGGTAAGGCCTCACAAGTATGAGGACCTGAGTGCTGGTCCCAAAAACCCACATAAAAAATCCATGTACTTAGAGTCTCAGTGCTGGGGAGTCACAAGTGGGCAAGTCCCTGGAGCTCACTGACCAGATAGCCTAGACTAGTTGGCAAATTCCAGGACAATGTGAGATCCTGTCTCAAACAAAATTAGAAGGTGTCTGAGGACTGATACCCAAGGTTGCCCTCTGACCTCTACATTCATGTATATACATGTGCATCCCCCACCATATGCACATATAACCACAGACATTCACACATACAAATACATATAGCATTAAATTAAAATTCATAATGAATGTTTGGGACATTTATATAAAAATATAGCAAAACCACATGAATGTTAAATGCAAATTAACAGAATTGTTAATCCAATAAGTTAAAGAATTTCTCTAACAAGGAAATCTAACTTCAAAGAACATACTTGATATTACAATGAAGACAGGAATTTAATAATATTCTGGTAAAGAAAATAAGTCTTGGCTCTTGAAGAAACAAAATATGTCTAATATTCATGTACCACTTATCATGTGCTAAGTGCTACACTCCACCTTTTTATACAACTCATTCAGAGCTCAAGACTATGCTATGAGGTAGGTACTGTTATTAGCCTGGGTCTCTGACAGTACCAGAGGGGTAGATCCACAGAAGCAGTCCAGAAAAGCTGAATTAATATCTTTGTCTGATCTTTTCCCCATTTTTCCATGATTTAGAAGACAGGGCCTATGGGGGTAGTAAGACTGAAAGAACTGATATAGTCTTTACTTTCCTGCATTATTCGGTACCTATCATCATTGGTAAAAGTCATTGCCAATGGCCTATTTCTCTTACAAACGCCTCCTGATATCCATATATATATATATATATATATATATATATATATATATATATATATATATATATATTTGGTTTTTTGAGACAAGGTTTCTCTGTGTAGCTTTGCGCCTTTCCTGGAGCTCACTTGGTAGCCCAGGCTGGCCTCGAACTCACAGAGATCCGCCTGCCTCTGCCTCCTGAGTGCTGGGATTAAAGGCATGCGCCACCAACGCCCGGCTCCACCCATATATTTTATACCACATGGTATAGAATGTGAATAAGTAAGAACTGTCTGTAGACAGAATGCCTGTGGCATGCAGGCAAGCTTGTAGATGTCTACTAATCTAAAACTGGACAAATCTGCACACTTACTAGCAAACACATGGGCTGAACTTAAGGTCAGCCACTCTCTTTCAATACACAGGGCTTGGTTTTATAAGAGCATGTGGATTGCCTTACAAGTTTCACCATGATGCCGTAGCTATAAAGCACTTAACCTCATCTGTAATTGGATGGCACAATCAGGTTAAGAAGTGCCAGCAGCTGAGTTTTGGAAAAATATTGAAAAATCCTTCACGGTTCTATAGCAGCACAACTAAAAGAACTTTGAACTTACAGCATCACCTGCCAAGGCCTCTTTTTTAAGAACTATTATTGTCTTAAATATTTATTTACTTCTATGTATATGCATATGTACCTGTGAGAGTTTGTGTAGACCATGTACATGCAGAGACCTGCGGATTGACAGGCAGTTGGGATCCAAAATTTGGGTGCTGAGAACTAAACTCTGGTCCTCTACAAGAGCAGTAAGCCCTCTTAACCACTGAGCCATCTCTCCAATCCCACAACTATCTTTTTTTTTTTTTTTTTTTTTTTTTTTTTTTGGTTTTTCAAGACAGAGTTTCTCTGTGTAGCTTTTGGAAGCCTGTCCTGGAACTCACTTTGTAGACCAGCCTGGCCTCAAACCCACAGAGATTCACCTGCCTCTGCCTCCGCCTCCTGAGTGCTGGGATTAAAGGCGTGCACCACCACTACCCAGCCACAACTACCATTCTTAATGAACAAAGATTTCTCAATGCTTTAAAATCAGAACATGAAAAAGCATGACTTACGAACCTGTAAGCCTGATTTCCAAATTTTGTGTCCACTGTTGATTCCACTAAAGTCTGTAACCTCCTCAAAGTTCAGAAGTGGGATTTTAATCTTATAAAGAAATGAACTGTTTCCAAAGTGCCCCTTTGGAGTCTGTCCTTTTTACTGGCTTCGGAGTTAACTATGTTTTTCTCCAACTTCCCATTCCTCCTTTAAACTCTGGGGCTCTGTGCAGCCACTGAGACCCACTTGGGGGTCATGACTCCATCATGGATTGCAGTCATCTGGGATCATTCTCTCTATAGGCTGTTCTTCTGGGAAAGATGAGGATGGCAGATTAAGTCAGCCTTTGTCTGTAGAAGAATCTCGTCTGACATTTATGACTTCTGGGGTAGAGCAAGCCCAGGGCACAGAGCACATGCAGATGTGCAGAGCTTCTATCGAAAAGTGCGGTTGCTAGAGCAATAATTATGACAGTGTCCACAAATCCCAGACATCTTTGCCATCTAAGAAGGTGACAGAAAAGGACTCTCTAGACAGAGGTCGCCTCCTCCCCTCCCTTCAGCATCTGGCCCATCCACTCTCTAAGCGTTCTAGCAAAAACAGCTCATGACAGCAGCAGGAAGTATCCAGGAAGCTTCCAGAACTTGCCATGAGGCAGGTGAGGTGGGAGAGGGGCCACTGACCCCTCCCAGCTATACAGGGAGCCTCTCCACAACCCCCAGGGAGAAGACATAAAGCCTGTGTAAACAAAGATTCTTCTGGAAAAGTCAAGCGGATCTGCATTGCGGGAACAGGGCTCAGCGGTCCTCTGTAGCTATACAAGTGCTGATTAATTGCATAATATTCTGCTCTGAGCTGGTGCAGCCTTCCAGCCTGCAAGACCCCACAGCTGCTTCGATTGGCTCCAGGCGTTTATGACTTTATTCTGAACAAATCTTGAACATTCTCGTTTGATTTTCCCCAACTCAACTTTGCAACTCAAAATTTGTTTTAGATTTTACAGTCCTTTTTCAATCCGCCCCCCTACCACCACCACACACCCACCATTTTTTCCCCTTCCCCTTCTTCCAGCTGTGGTTTTGGAATTTGGGTAGATTTATTTTATCTTATTATTATTATTTTTTTTAGGCCAAAGCAGATTTTGTGATGGCAAAGAAAGGAAGTTTGCAAATGGAAAAGGAAGAGGGAACAGCTGAGGAGCTAGGTAAGTCAGGGCAGTTTGTTAACTTCCCATGTCCCCTCAGAACAAGCTAAAACCTAATACTATATAAATATTGAAGTACACAGTAGAGGCGAAATATTCAATAAACATTTGCTGTGAATGGAGGCATTAGGGGAGGCTTAGGCCCCGCCTGAATTCCCATGAAATTTGTAAATATTTCTTTCGTTTGTTCCCCATTTACAATTAGTTGCGGTCAAGCTGATCAAAGCCAGAAGGGGCCTGCTGCCTGTGAACCCGCATCCCTCACAATGACATCCACAAAGCAGAATGAAATATGGAATATCGGGTTTCCACGGATGTATGAACTTGTAAAAAATCTGAAAGAATAGGAGGCTTTTCACACTGAGTAATGTGAAACATTTGGTGCAGATTGGAGGCTTGTGAAGACCGAAAGAGAGCTCCAGAGTCCCCAGATGCTGGCCCCAAACATACCAGGGTCTTCCCTGGGCATCCAGTCTCCCAGCTGTGCAGAGGACCTGGTGCAGAAGCCCCTCAGAGGAAGGAGAGCAGGCCCCAAGCTCCACCCAGGAAGAGAGTTGGCCAGAGTGTTCTGCTGGCCCAACTGGCCTCTCCAACTCCCTCTCTGGGCTTCAGCATTAATGAGCCACTATGTACTCAATTCCAGCAGGCATTCAAACCTCTTTCAACTCATGCATTTACATGCCATTTTCAAGCAGACAGATGTTGGCGTTTACCAAGCAAGCACAACTGTGTGCCACAAAACAGCTTTCAGTCAACAACAACAAAAAAACCACAGGTGGTCCCAAAGATCACATAGTTGGGTGGTACTGTGGCCATCTCACTCTGGGATGTGTTTACAGAATGCTAAAGCTGCCTAAAGCCACATTTCTTGGTGTTTTCTCTGTTGTTGAGCAACACAAAGCTGTGCTTGGCTAACATTGTCTCATATTTTACAAAGTGAATACAGAAGGACATACCATCCTGGGGCCTCGGAGACCACAGGACTCCATCCCTCCCTTCTCCCTCTCTGTCTTCTTGCTTTTCACTGTCAGCTAGAGCTGGACCATCCGTTTTGGCTAATTTGGGGTGTCTGAATTGTTTCCTGTATTTTTCCCAGCTGCCAGTTCATCATGGTGGGAGCTAAGAAGGAACACGGAAGTTTAGCCAGGTTTACATTCTTTCACCTCCACACATGCAGAAGGCCATGAGGCAAGGCCTCCTCCATGTACTAGGAAACTGAGCAGCCACCAGCACTGATAGTATCAAAAAGGTCATTTACCAAGGACTTCCATCCAATGCTGGCTTCGGCTGCGCACTCTCTGCTCATTTTGAAAAGGACAACCTGCCCACCTCTTAGTACTCAGCCCTCCCCTCACCCAAAGGAGTTGCCATTCAAACGTTTCTCCACCCTATATTTCTGAGGTGGACAAACTTTGTTCAGAGTACATTCTAGAACCAAACACCAGGAAGAAGGGAAACACCAAGCCTCACAGATGGGGAAGGGGTAGTTGGGAAGGTTAAAAATCACAGGGAAGCTGAGAGGGGTGGGTGTGAAGGAAGGACAGGTGGGGCTCAGGGCTCAGGGGTAGAGCACCTGCCAAGCATCCATAAGGCTTTGCAAGAAGAAAACTATGAGAAAAGGGGGGAAGGGAGGAAGAAGGGAAACAGGGAAGGGAGGAGAAGAAAGAAGAGGAGAAGGGAGAGGAGAAGGGAGGGAGAGGAGAGTGGAAAGGGAGTACAGAAGAACTGTGCAAACACCTCCCCCACTCTCCCCCCCTCCAGTTCTCCACCCTCATTAACTCAGTAAAAGCACTAGAGGAAGATCCAGTAGCCTATGCAAACAGCAGATGACCTCAAGGGTGCAGAGAAGTCACCTTTGATCTAAAAGCCACTGTATGACACCAAGCTCTTCTTTCAGGAGAAGTATGTGAAAGGCTGCATAGACATTGTCCTAATGCTACCAGAAGGAAAACAAGCTGACAGTCCCCTGCCCCCGCCCCCAGATCCAGAGAATAGACAGAAACAATCCTCAGTGCTGGAAGGTGCCCAACAAATGGAGTAGGGAGAAACCTGGTGTAACCTGGGGTGGAGGTCTTCAGCTAGAAAGTCGGATCATCCTAGAGTCTTCAGGGTTCCTGGGCAGAGCAGGAGAAGCTTCCAATAATCGACAGAGTCTCCAAAGGCACATGGAACAAGCAGTTGGGTCACAAACCATTTGAAATGTCATGAGTTGGGATCAAGTGAATGGGGGCTGATAGCCTGGAAGAGGGGTGTGGGCAACAGAAACCTATGGCTGCAGGTTCTGAGGAAACCAAAGTGGGGCTTGGTGAATTCAGCCTGAGAAAATGTACATCTTCACCAGGATGTGGGTGATTCTAGGTTCTCTGGGCATTGGCATCTGGCCCATGCCAGCAAGAGAAGTTGCTGTTGTAACTGTTTTTTAGTGCTTGCCCACCATCCTTTCCAAGAAACAATTGTGAACATATCCCAGAAACTACCAATGTTGGTTGCAACCCACTCTTCATATAAGAGGACATCATCACTGGCTGCTGGTAATAGACAGTGTTTAGTATTTGTACATGTATCCCTAAACGTATATATTTAATTGTCAACATTTGATTTATAATCATGGGATTATGACAATACTATTTTCCCAATGCCTTGTTTTATTCAGCATTATGTTCATCTGGTTGGTCCTTGCTGATGTACATAAATGCTCCTTCATGTTTGTGGTTGTGTCACATTCTAATGGGTGACCACAGCACACATTTTTATTTACAGATATGTTTGTATGTATTTTGTATGTATATACATACAAATATATGTGTGCAGATGCCATAGAGGTCAAAAGAGATTGCTGGTTCTTCTAAAGATGGAGTTAACAGGCAGGTGTGAGTTATCGAACGTGAGTGTTGGGAATTGGTATGAGATCATCTAGAACAGTACCTGCTCCTAACTGCTGAGTTACCTCTCCAGCCTAAACATATTTTTATTGATACAAAAATAAAATATTTATATATTATATGTAACTAATGTATATAATGGATAAACATGTTACATGTTTTGAGAATTCCTCCATCTCCACGTTTCAGTTAATCCCAAATGTTTACTAGTAACTAATGTGAAATGGTTGGTTTTAATTTGCATTCCCCCAGGTAATAATGAATTGACCATCAATTTGCCATGCAAAATCGATTCTCTAAAAGTCATCTCACTTGTCCATTTTTTTCCTCTCATGTCATTTCTCTTGCTTACTAGTAAGCAGTAGCATATTTATCCAGATAGTATTTCCTTTGATTGTTGTTATTTGTTTGCGTTAGGTTTATGGTTTTTTTAAGTTTTGAGCAGGGTCTCTCTATGAAGCTCGAACCGGCCTCAAGCTCATTCCATCTGCCTTGACCTCCTGAGTGCTGGGATGGTAGGTCTGCAACACTATCCTGTCTTTATGGGACTTCAGTGAACAGAAATTCCAACTGTAGAATACACCAATCAGTATTTCCTTCTGTAGGACATGCTTGCTTAGTCTTCCCTTACCCTTATGCTGTGAGAATACTCATCTGCTTAATATCAATGCATGTTATAATCTTGCCTGTTCAACAGGTTCTGAGTGTTATCACTTATTTAATCTCGATGCATGTTATAATCTTGCCTGTCCATTAGGTTCTGAAGATTGGTACCTATTTCATCTCAATGCATGTTATAATCTTGTCTGTCCATTAAGATCCTTAGGAGACAACCTTTAAATTTTGCAGGTGTGTGCATGCATATGGAGCCCTGAAGCTGATGACAATCATCTTCTTTCATTAATCGCCACTTCACTCACTGAAGCAGGGTCTCTCAACAACCCCAGAGCATGCTAATTCTGCCTTGTCTAGCTAGCCAGATTGCTCCCATGATTCCCTGTCTCTGTCTCCCAAGTATTGGGACTTCAGGCAACCACCATGCCTGCTCAGCTTTTTTCATAGGTTCTAGGTTCCAAACTCCAGCCCTCAGCTCTTGAACAGCAAGCACTTTATCCATCAAACCATCTCCCCAATCCAAAATTTATTTCTTAGTATGAGTGCATCAAGTGTCTTTTGTTTTGTTTTGTTTTGTTTTGGCTTTTTTTTTTTTTTTTTTTTTTTTTTTGGTTTTTTGAGACAGAGTTTCTCTGTGTAGCTTTGTGTCTTTCCTGGAACTCACTCTGTAGCCCAAGCTGGCCTCGAACTCACAGAGATCCACCTGGCTCTGCCTCCCGAGTGCTGGGATTAAAGGTGTGCGCCACCACTGCCCAGCTAAGTGTCTTTTATTTTTCAGTAGAAAACCAATTTTCTCCATACTGTTTGTTAAAAAAAAAAAATACATGCAGAGCAAAGGGAGCATGCATTGCTTGTTGGTGGGAGTACAAACTTGTACAGCTAATGTGGAAATCAGTATGGTGGTTCCTCAGCAAGACGAGAATTGATCTACCTCAAGATCCAGCTATACCACTCTAGGGCATATACCCAAAGGATGCTCATCCTACCACAGAGATACTTGCTCAATCATGTTCATTGCTGCTCTATTCATAATAGCCAGAAATTGAAAACAATCTAGATATTCTTCAATATAAGAATGGATAAAGAACATGTGGGGTACATTTACACAGTGGAGTATTACTCAGCCATTAATAAAATGAAATCATGAAATTTGCAGGTAGTGGATTGAACTAGAAAAAAAATCATCCAAAATGAGTTAACCATGACCCAGAAAGACAAATATGGTGTGTATTCACTAATACGTGGATATTAGCTGTTAAGTCCATGATAACCAAGCTGCAGCCCATAGAACCACAGAGGTTAGATATAGAATAAAGTACTTTGGGGACAGATGTATCTCCCTAGGAAAGGGAAATAGAATAGATAGTTATGGATGGATGAGAAGGCTAACACAGGAGGATCAAGTGGAAAGAAGAAGGAAAGAAGGGGAAGAGGGAGAGAATACAGGGAGAGACAGCTGAAATTAAGGACTATTTGAGAGGTAGTATGGAAATCTAATACAGTAGAAGCTTCCAAAAAAATAGACATATCTAAAGGCCATCTAAATGAAATTGCTAAATAATGGAAACAGAGCCCCAACAGGACATCTCTGATCACTAAATGAAGCTTCTAGTACCAGGATTTGGTTACATCTAATTGAGTTGTTGGCCAAAGGGGTTCCATGGAAACCCCAAAACAACTCAGGCTGTTGCCAAGACTAAAGGTTGCTTTCCACGAGCAGATGGCAAGGCCTTCAGCTGTGCTGAAGACAACAGCTACACAACTCATCGAACATGGAGAAGTTGAGCTGGTGCCTACACAGAGCCTTCAAACCTACATGCTAGTGTTTGGGGTACAGGAAGGCACTCTGCTTGCTGCCAAAAGAGAAATGTGAACACCACCACAGCCACAAACCCTTTGATCTAAAATAATATTCTGCCTGTAAGGTATGCTAGGGCAATGGTGAGAGAGTCAAAAGCTTGTGAGAGTAACCAACCAATATCTGATTTGATTGAAGGCCCACCCACCCTATGAAACTACCCCGACCATCAAGGGTATGCATATCCAAAAGCTACCAAGTATCTAAAAGATGTCACTTTAAGGAAGTAGTGTGTGCTGTTCCAGCAGTATAATGGTGGAGACAGTAGGTGCACCCAGGCCAAACCGTGGGGCTGGACACAGGGTTGGTGGCCAAAAAAGAGTGCTGAGTTTTTGCTGCACATGCTTAAAAATGCAGAGAATGCTGGGATTAAAGGTGTGTGCCACCACCTTTATTTTTTTTTTATTTTATGTGCATTGGTGTTTTGCCCTGGGTGTCCAGTCCCCTGGAACTGGAGTTATAGACAGTTGTGAGCTGCCATGTGGGTGCTGGGAATTGAACCCGCATCCTCTAAAAGAGCAACCAGTGCCGGGCAGTGGTGGCACACACCTTTAATCCCAGCACTCGGGAGGCAGAGCCAGGCGGATCTCTGTGAGTTCGAGGCCAACCTGGGCTACAGAGTGAGTTCCAGGAAAGGCGCAAAGATACACAGAGAAATCCTGTCACACAAAACAAAACAAAACAAAAAATGCAGAGCGATGCTGAACTTCTGGGTTTAGATGTAGGTTCTCTAGTCACTGAACATATCCAGTGAATGAAGACCTAAGATTCTCCGATGAACCTATGGAGCTCATGGGCGGATTAACCCACACATGAGTTCCCTGTGCCACATCGAGACGATCCTCACTGAAAAGGAACAAACTGTTCCAAAGTGAGAAAAGGGGGTTGCACAGAAGGAAAAGATATCCCAGAAAAAAAAAAAAAACCAAAGAAACCAATACGTATGGCACGGTAACAAATAAATAAATAATGCAGCTAAAAGTAAAAAAAAAAAAATTGTTCTCAACTGTAGTGAGTGCACAGACCTGTGGTTAGTTTCATTTAATTTTTATATAAGCATAGTTACCTATCTCTTCATATTTCCAGATTCATTGGAGTTGTGGCTTCTTTGGGGGGGGGGCGGTGGGGAGCGAATGCAGGTGAAGTGTTGGAGGGCTGATCTACTCAGGTGTTGCTGCCTCCCTGGCTCATGGCTGCTCCTCTACTCTGTGTCAGCCAGACACTGTTTACTGCAAGAGCCAGTTTTGGTTATGTTTCTCTAGAAAAATGTCCTAAAGTATTAGCTAAAAAATTTAGTGACTATAGTTGTTCAACATACTTTTAAAAAAATCTGTATTCTTTTGAAGCTTTAATTTGTTTATCTATTTTGATGTATTTGAGACAGGCCTCCATACCTTTATTGTCTATGCATGTGCACTTCATGAATATAAGCAATCAGGACAGGACACGGTGTTCCTGATCATGCTCGGAGTGCAATTCCTATAAAATGTGTATGTTAAGCCTACACACAAGACTTGAGAACAATGTTGCCTTATAGAACCTGGCTTTGTGTATTACATGTGGATCATAATTCCCTTTCTTCCTTTCTAATGTTTATGTGAGCTTCATTTCTTTTCTCCTCACGTTGGTTGGGAATTTCAAACAAATGAATGGAGTGCTGATAAGTCAGCTTTGTCTCATTCAGAATCTTAAGATAATGTATTAGTCACATTCCTTGATTTTAAAACATATCATAAAAGCCTTTAATCAAAACAGCATGGTACTAGCAGAAAAATGGATACATAATCCAATAGAACAGGCCAACAGACGTTTGACAAAGATGTTAAGTACACAGAATGAGAAACAGACAGAGCAGGGGAGGTAGGGTTATACCTGTAGAGGAACAATCACACATAAAAATCAACACATAACAGATTAAAGAAGTATAAAACTTCCTGAAGAAAGCTCTATGGCACTGGTCTGGTGGGTACTTTTTGGATGTGAGCCCAAGAGCAAAGGCAACAAAAGCAGACATACAGAAATGGAGTTTCGTCTAAAATTCTTCTGCAGCACAGAGAAAGGTTTTGGCAAGAGACTGGTCACACGGACAAAGAAAATATTACAAACTCATGATTGTAACAGCAAGTACTCAAAGTCTTCTAGGAGGAGAAAACAGATTGACCTGAGTGTGGTTTGGGGCTTTGTTTGTTTGTTTTCTAAGCTAAGGACTAGTCTCAAAAGCTAATATACAAATGGCCAATAGGATTAACTGGTTTATTTTTTAAAAACAAGCCAAAGATATGGTTCCTCAGGCATAGCCTAGCAACCTGAGATCAAGTTCCAGAATCCACTTAAAAGGTAGAAGGGAGGAACTGACTCCACAAAGTGATCCTCTGACCCCTACATGCATGCTATGAAATGTTCACACACATCCATACACACAACTTTTTTAATTTTAAAGAAATGACCAATATCATTAACCATCAAGGAAATGTAAGTTAAAGACACAATTGATCATCACTTCGCATCTCTTAGAATGACTCCATCAAAAAAGGCAAAAATAACAAGTGCAGGAGAGATGTGGAGAAAAAAACATACCATTAATTTTTTTATTACATTGATTTACGTGTGTGGATTCATGATGCCTAGGATGGGACCTGAAACTGCATTTCTGGTATGTTTTCGGTTAATGCTGTGGCTACAGTTTGAGGATCAAGAAAGCAGTGTTCCTTCCTCAAGGTGGCACTGAGCTCTCTGTAGAACAGCCTTCTGTCATTTACAGGTCACTTGAACTTCTTAGGTCAAACGTCTTTTCATCCTAAACCTGACACCCTATTCAAGATCATTTCTACAATACACCCCACCTCTGTCTAGTCTTGCATTTGCTTCCAGAGTTTACTCATTGACTATGTCTTTTCTCATCCATACTATTCATCCCACAATTCTCTGGGTTCGTGACATGAGCAAGCATATGAAACTGGGTCTTCTAAAAAATACCTTAACATCATAAACTCGCAGCTACTGGCATCTCCTTGGCCTGGAAGATACGTTTGAGCCAACTCTGAAGTCAGCTGGGTATTGCAGATGACAATTCCAGTCAGAAGATAGACCCTTGCATACATGCACACATATCTGACCAACTGTCACCATCCCACATACAGTCACATGACTTAGCAGATTCCTGCCCACCCTATAACCTTAAGATTTCAGAGAAATTAAAAACAGTTATTCTCTGCTTCACATGAAAGCTTATAGTTCCTCTGCCTGGGCCCTGGCTATTCTATATTCCCCCACAGTGCCCCGGGCATACATGCCTAACCCCACCACCACCCCGAGTTTGAATGATCCTTTCCACTAGCAACAACTATCACTTGGCTTCTGGAGAATGTATCAAGATGATTGCTTTCGGTCAGTGTAATTAAGAATGTCTTTGATTGTGGAATAAGAAAGGTGTGAGATCTTCGTTGGGAGAATGCAGGAGTCTATTAAGGAAAGCGGGAATCACAGCCATAGATACTTAGCCAGTGTGTGATCTTGATCAGTTACTTGATCCCTCAGAACTTCATTTCCTTACTTCAAGAATGCTGCCAATCACACCTACCCTCATAGAACTGTTGCAAATGTTGCATGAGGTGTTCATGAAGTCACCATAGAGTGCCTGGTACCTAACACTGACTCCACCAAGATTAACAACCTAAATCAGAAGCCTAAATGAATCCTATCTGATCCTATAGTTTTTTCATTCTAATAGAGACCAACAGCAGAGGGTGCATATGGCCTGTGTCTCATCTTCATAAAGCTCTGAAGCACAATGTTGTATTTCCCTGTTGCTATTCCCCTATTCTACCCAACCAAACATAAAAAAACAAATGAATACGGGGAGAAATTTTCTGCATAAAAGAAATAAAAAGTCCCCTCTGTCTTCAGTTTATGCTAACACCAGTCAGGCATGAAATCACCCTGGCAGCTGTCACTCTCCTTCCCAGTTTCATTTCTCTTTCTAAGCCTCCAGAGTCAGTCACTGCAGAAGCTCCTAGACCTGCTCTGCCTTTGGAAGAAAGTGATGAGGAGAGCCAGAGGGTATGCAGTGTGGAGTCAGATAGACACAGGGAGGAGCAGTTCTGTGCTACTACTCAACTCGAAGGATTCAGGATGAGTCTGCAGGGCATCCAGAACCTCTTGGCCAAGCCCTGGCTTACTGTGGCTGATGCCATTGGCCAACCAAGCATGTGGGCTACACCCGACTCCTAGAAGAAAGTTCAAATGCATAGGATCTACGCAGGGTAGGATTAAGACTGGGGCCATCAGGAGCCCCCAGTTTTGTTACTTGCACAGAACCTCTTATGTAGTTGCTCAGGTGAATACACAAAGGGCAAGGGAGGAGGAAGCCACATTAAAGTTCTTGCATGGAAAAGGAGTGCCTCCCTTTCTTTTTATGAGCAAGATCCTTAATGAGATCCATAAATGCTTACTTTAACCAACAATGAGCCCTTTGGGACATTTTGGAGTACTCAGCCATACAGGCTTGTCATGCCAAAGCTGCTGTGAGAACTGAAATGCTGGTCCAGTTGATGCTGAGAGGGCTGACATGGTCCATCTAAGTTCTTTCAGCTCCCTGATACTTTTCTCAGCCAAAACTCGGGATCTTTAGCTTGGGAAGCACATACTTATATTTTTGAAAAAAAAGTTAGATTTAAAAATAAACATTTAGTTACCTTCATAATGGGCTGACCCTCTCTCTCCTGTAGACACATATATATTCACTCAAAAGATCAAATGAAATTGTCATTTTGATGACTTGGAAATAAGTGACGATTTGCCTATAGTTGGAGGAAAGCAGTCCTCCAATGTCACTTCAGAGAAATGTTACCCTGCAAATGAGCCATTACACTGGGGTAAATACAGTGCCCACGTCTTTCAGGTCTCTCAGAATTACCTGCAGACTGAGCAAAATGAGAACAAATGGGAAGAAAGCCATGAGCTTTGTGGATTTAGCTGTCCAAGGAAAGGAACACCTCCCTGAAGCCTGTATTGGCAAAAGGCATACACAGGACTGAGGAGCAAGAGAAAGCAGCACAGATCTCTATTTCATCTAAATAGGGGTTCTGGCCTGCATTCCCAGTTACTAGAATATTCTCTCTCTCTCTCTCTCTCTCTCTCTCTCTCTCTCTCTCTCTCTCTCTCACACACACACACACACACACACACACACACACACACACACACACACTATGTAATGATTTCATAGTTGTTAAATGAATGAAATACATATCAATTCTTGAAAAATAAAAATTTCAAATATTTTGCCAAAATAATTATAATTTTACGATTTTCAAGAGCTATGAGATATTTGTGGCTTATTGTACCTAAAATATAGAATATAAATATTCGGTCCTAGAGGGCAGAGAGGAATGGAAGAGAGAACAAAAATGCCAGATACAAGGCTGATGTTATTACATGGAAGGCCAGAGAACCCTGAAGGCCTCCCAGGAAAGTAGAAGCCACAGGGATGCTAATTCAGAAGACAGAAGATGCAGCCAACACCAGATGCATGGTACCAACACCAGAACATAACACACATCCAAGCCACCTGACAGACTTACTGAAGGACCCAACGTTGATCTTGACATCTGTCTTTGAAGCTTCTGGTCCAATTTCATTGCAGAAGTCAAAGATCTATGGTGAGAAGGGAGTACCAAGGTCATCTCACAAACTCGCTTCTGTTTTATATCTTTTCTAGTTAAAAGAAAATATCACGCAATAAATTCAAATTCATGAGTTCTAAGGTTATGTAGATCATAATTTATTTGCAGGGACTGTATTAGGGGGCATGACTTGAACATACACCAGCTGTCTAGAGAGACAATTAGCAGCCTCTATTATGAAAAGAATGTGCTAAATATGTCCAGAATGTGCTGGTAATGCTTGCCAAACAGATCAACAGGCTGCTTTGGGTGCTGGGTGCCTGTTGCCTACCACAACCATCCCTGGAGTTCCCGTTAATGGCTCTAGACACAGCCCTTTGGTGGGACTTTCACATTAAGGGCAGAGCAGGTCACAAGCTTCACCTACTCTTGTCCTGAAGACTCTTCAGAGGGCCATGGCTCTGAGCCAGGAGCTCAGCTACTGAGATCTGACAGATTAGTAGAAAGGTTAACAGAGTTCTGGAGAGAGTTCAAAGATATTTTTAGGACTGCAAAGGGGGAGGGAGAAAGTCTGTAATCCCTAGAGCCAGAAGTTGAAGAGAAAGAAGGGTGTAGGGAATCTCCTTCCAGAGAAATAAGGAAGAAAACAGCCGGATTGAGGGACACTTCAAACAAAAACATTCTGAAGTTTCCAGAAGCACTGCAATAGTCACAGCTTAGCATTTCCTCTGTTAAGAAGTCATTGTGTCATATTGTCCTGTTATCTAACCTTTTAAGTCTAAAGTCTAATACATTTTTAAGTAGAGTAGGTATTATCAAAATAAATAACACAAACTTTCACTAGCTCATCCCTCAGCAAAACTGTTGGCCATTGGTGAAGAAGTGTTCACATTCCTAGAGGGGAGGAGCCTGAGAACCTTCCCAGCATACAGGATGTAGTGCAAAACTGACTGAGTTTAGTTGGGAAAAAAATTATACTGTAAAGTCCCCATGAGATTCTGTTTAGTGAACAGGGAATAAAAAGCAAAGCATTCCCTGAAAATTGCTGTCCCTACTTCGATCAATACTAAAGACACATGGTGTCACATTAGTACATAATAACCCCCCATTGAAAATCGGCACTGCAGAGAGTATGGAAAGATACGGGCAAATACCCACCAGGGGCAAGTTCTAGAGAAACAACAGGATGAGGACAACACGTTTGTGAACCATGATGCTGGCCTTACCTTTAGACAGGCTCTTGCTAACTCCTGAGTTCTCCTCCTCAGTACCAGAGATCCCTGCCATCCACATATATGGGGCCATGCAGGATGACCTCATTTTTACCTGAAACCAAACCAATCTGTTTATCAAGAGGAGGCAGAAAGTGCGGTAGAACTGTGACATCTGGGAGGTCTTTGAGAAGAACAAGAACCAGGACTCTGGCAGCACACAAATACAACTGTAGAGGTGGCTTGTGTACATAGACATATACCACAAGACCTTGCATGAGACTGGATCCACTGAATTGCATGAAAGAGGCTAAGAGGTTCCAAAATGATTTCTAATCATGAGTTCTAAAAATCCAAATCAATTTCTAACTTAAAAAAAAAAGACTAGTACATGAATTGTAAGTAGCTCTTAAATCTACAAAGTAACTAAACCAATCCAACCCATATTCTTCACTGAGTAGAAGGCACATCAGAGATCAGAGATAGACAAAACAGGTTTTTTGCCTTTGGAACAGTGGCAGATAAGGATGCTAAGGATGCTGGTTGGAGCCTTTGACAGACTCTCATAGGTGAATTAGAGTGGAGGCCCTTGGGAATTTTAGAACAAGACCCTGATCTCATGTACAAATAACCATTTTCCCATTGAGGGAGAGTGCTTGGCCTGATGTTTGGGCCTTAGTGGAAACTAAGCACCAGTCAATGGACCACCAAGTTACCATGTGACCTGAGACACCTATCATGAGCTAGGTGTTAGTTGCTCTACCAAGCCATGAAGTTGGACAAGTACAACATCAATCTATCATAAAATAGAGGTGATACATAGGTGTTCTGGCCCAAGCAGGTCCTAAAGGGACAAATCAGTTACATCAAGAAGTTGCCTATGTACTGGTAGTTCCTGTGCCTGCTACAATGTCCTCTGTCTCCAAGGACACCTAAGTTTCATGAGATATGCCCTATAAGTGACTGACTGGGAATGAGAAAACAATAACCCAGGTTACAGATGGTTCCACACATTATGCAAGTACCAACCAAAAAGTGACTGCAGCGATCCCAAAGCCATTTCCTGCGACAACCCAGAGGGACAGTGATAAGGCCAATCTTCACAGTGGCTGTGCACTTTTCTAAGAAGGAAAATGATTGCATATTGACTCATGGGAGGTAGCAAATGGCTTGGCTGGACTGGTTGGAGATTTGGAAGAAACATAGAAAACTGGTAAGAAAGGTATTTGAAGATAGTGTGTACAGATAGATATCTCAAAATTGACAAAAGATATGAAGATGTATCATATAAATGCTCACCAAAATGTGACCTCAGCAGAGAACATTAATAATTGAAGAGATAAGCGTGATGTATCTCTGGATAGCAACCAACTTATTCCCTTAGTCATTCCTGGGCTCATGAACAAAATGACCAAGGTGGAAAGGATGTGGTCATGCACAGACTCACCAACATGAACTTTAATCACCAAGGTTGGCCTGGCTATGGCTAATGCTGAGTGACAATCTGCCATCGGCAGACACCAATCCTGAGCTCTAGATATGACACTATTCACTGGGTAACCAGCCAATGACCTGGGGGCAGGTTGACTACATTGGACCACTTTGATCAATTCCATAGAAGGCAACACTTTGTCATCACTGGAACAGATATTTGTTCTTGGTATGGATCTGTCTTTCCTGAATGTAATGCTTCTGCCAAAACTATCATCCTTACCTACAGAATACCTTATTCACCACCATGGTATTCCACACAATGTTGCTTCTAACCAAAGAATTCACTTCAAATCCAAAAAAGTTTGGCAATGGGCTGGTGGTCATGGAATTCACTTATCTTACCACCCTGAGTAAGGAAGCTGGGATAGAATGGCCTTTTAAAAACAGCGTTATAGTACCAAGTAGATGGCAATGACCTGGAATGGCAAGACAAAGTTCCATAGAAGGATATAAAATATACTTGGTACTATTATTTCTACCTATGTGAACTCTTTTTTCTCTTCCAATAGTAAAGGAATAAGCAGTGCTTACAATCTAGGTTCTTGATACAAGGTAAGTCCATTTTCCAACAAGCAGCATGCAGTCAACATCCAATAGATGCTATAAGTGCGTGGTGTATATGCTATTGGCAATTACATAAACTCTTAGGCCAGCTCCCTGCCATTTTTTACACTGTTGATGAAGAACTGTATGTGAGGATCTGCTGTGGTGAAGCAGATCTGGTCACATGCATGGCTACATGAAGAACACTTAGTACTGTGGTGAACAGCATTGGCACCAGAACCCAGTCAGAGAGAAGACTGAGCCCTGTAAGGAACTGTAGAACAGAAAAGCAAAGAAAGGGCCAAATCAGGAAAGCAGATACATGTTGAGTTGCATATGGCTTCATACATATAAATTGGACCACAGAGTTAAACTTCACTCAACAATATTGAAAGCTGTCCCACCACACAAAAAGAAGAGTCTGAAGAGGAAGTACATCATCTCCAGACCTGATCTTATTACAAAGTACCAATTACATTTCTATTCTCTGAATAGTTTCCATGGATAAACCCAGGCAAATTTCCTTGATGTCAAACTGTTAGGCAGCTTTCAAAGCCAATAGGCTGGTCCCTCCCCATTCTCCTAGCAAAGACAGTAATGACTGAAAGGTGCAAAAATCATCAGTCATTTCAGTGAGAAAGGACTTTTCCTTTTTTGCCTAAGACGTTTAATGCATATACCTACGTGTGTTGACTAATTTTATGTCAACTTGATACAAGTTGGAATAATCTCAAAGACAGATTTTAGAAATTGACTCTACAAAATTGGCAATCCTGTAGGGTATTTTCTTAAGTAGTGATTGATGGGGGAGAGTCCAGCCCACTGGGAGTAGAACCATCCTTGGGCTGATGATCCTGGATGCTATAAGAAAGCAGGCTGAGCAAACTACATGAAGCAAGTCATTAACCTGCACTCCTCCATGGCTTCTGCATCAGCTCCTGTCTCCAGGTTCCTGCTCTGCCTGAGTTCTTGCCCTGACTTCCTTTAATGATGGACTGTGATATAAAAGTGTAAGCAAATAAATCCCCAGTTGCTTTGGTTATGGTGTTTCATCACAGCAATAATAACTCTAAGATACCATGCTTAAAAATACTAATTACTCAGATAAAACCAATTACTTTACTGTAGCAGGAATCTTAAACAGTCTTATTAATAAAATCAAACCTTGAGGCCAGTTATTGGGGTGAACACTGGAAGGTCAGAGAGACAGAATAAGCCACAGCTATCTCACCTCGCTGGATCCTCAGCTGGTCTTGTTTCCTCAGACTGGATGCCCCGAGCCCTCATCCAGAATGGGTCTCAGCTGAACTGCTGCTAGAAGCCTGAATGCTTAACCAGGCCAAATGCTTCTCCAGGCCAAATGCCTCTCCAGGGCAAATGCCTCTCCAGGGCAAATGCCTCTCCAGGGCAAATGCCTCTAGTTTCTGGTCCTCACGCTTTATATACCTTTCTGCTTTCTACCACCACTCCCTGGGATTAATGGTGTGGCTTTCTGGGATTAAAGGTGTGTATCACCGTGCCTGGCCGTTTCCAATGTGGCCTTGAACTCACAGAGATCCAGAGGGATTTCTGTCTCTGGAATGCTAGGATTAAAGGCGTATGCTACCACTGCCTAACCTCTGTTTCATATTGTGGCTGTCCTGTTCTCTGACCCCAGATAAGTTTATTAGCATACACAATATTTTGGGGAACACAATACCACCACACTTTACAGTAATGCAATCCTAATATAACAAAACCTAGAATATCCAACCAGCCAGTGGGCAAATGCCTTATTGCTCTTTCAGGTCATTTACAATGAATGGAGGGAAATTCAGCTCTTATCTTTATACCCACAGATTAATGCATCGACCAACCCTCATCAGAAAAGCTTCTTTTCTCAGTAGATGGCAATCAACCTAGAGATCAGTAAGCAGTCAGCATGTAGAGAATCAGAGACTAGAATGTTCAGTCCTACATGGGACATCTGTAATAGCACAGTCTTTCTTTCCAAGGCTTGGGGACCATCCTGGAAGAGGGGACAGAAAGAGTTTATGTAGCTAGAGTTTTTCTGCCAGGCCCACAGTCAGGACAAATCTCTCTCACCCGCCAGTCCCACAGCCACACAGACCCAACCAAGTAAACACAGAGACTTATATTGCTTACAAACTGTATGGCCGTGGCAGGCTTCTTGCTAATTGTCCTTATATCTTAAATTAATCCATTTCTATAAATCTATACCTTGCCACATGGCTTGTGGCTTACCGGCATCTTCACATGCTGTTTGTCATGGTGGCGGCTGGCAGTGTCTCCTCAGCCTTCCACTTCCCAGAATTCTCTCCTCCTTGTCCCGCCTATACTTCTTCCTGCCTGACCACTGGCCAATCAGTGTTTTATTCATTGACCAATAAGCAACATGTTTGACATACAGACCATCCCACAGCACTTATTGGTTTAACTCAGCTTCCTTTATAATCAAATATCTCTCTGCAGTTAAGAATCCCAAAGACAACACAATGCAGATTCTCTGTGTGATATCCATCTTTACGTGGCTTATATTTTATACTACCTTTACTGTCTCTTTAAAGACTTCATTTTTTAAAACTATTTTTTTATATAACTGTATATATTCCTTTTTATCTCTCTTTGAAGCCTACGTACATTTTTACACACATTTTAAAGCATTTAAAGTCTTGTTCCATCTGAATCTGTCTTATCGTGAATCAATTGTTTTAAACTGTAGCATTCTCAGACTGAAACGGCACTATGGCTGCTGGCTCCGCCCACCTCAGCTTCCCAACATGGAGGTGATACTTTTACCGCTAGCTCTGGGAGCCTTTGTGGGTCTATGTTTTTATCAAAGCAGCGTGTAGCCCAGAAACCTCTTTTTTTGTTTTGTACTAGCAAAGGCTAAATCCACCACGCAGTTTAATGTGCCACTTGCAGACGCCTCATTCCCGCCATACTGCAGGTCGAGCACGCACGCCAGGAACCCGCCATAGTGACTCAAACACGCAGGCTGCCGCTAACTTGAAAGAGACAACCAGGAACTGTTTTTAGCTCCGTTTTAGTATCTTTTTTCTCAGGTTTTAGGTGGAAACTCTTGCCAACACGTTGGGCGCCATTTGTAGCTAGAGTTTTTCTGCCAGGCCCACAGTCAGGACAAATCTCTGCCACCCGCCAGTCCCACAGCCGCTCAGACCCAACCAAGTAAACACAGAGACTTATATTGCTTACAAACTGTATGGCCGTGGCAGGCTTCTTGCTAATTGTCCTTATATCTTAAATTAATCCATTTCTATAAATCTATACCTTGCCACATGGCTTGTGGCTTACCGGCATCTTCACATGCTGTTTGTCATGGTGGCGGCTGGCAGTGTCTCCTCAGCCTTCCACTTCCCAGAATTCTCTCCTCCTTGTCCCGCCTATACTTCTTCCTGCCTGACCACTGGCCAATCAGTGTTTTATTCATTGACCAATAAGCAACATGTTTGACATACAGACCATCCCACAGCAAGTTTATGAACCAGAGATAGTGCATGGCTGCCACAAAATGATGATTTCTCAACGTGAGCAGACTACTGCACACAGTAACACATAGCAGTGGTGATTGTGTGCACAAGGCCTATCCAAAGTCAAGTCAGACAAAATCCAAGGATGGAGGAGGAAGGGAGTCATGAAGTTCAGTCCCTGAGGAGCTCTTGGCAACCAATGACAGCTAGGGGAGGAAGAGGCAGTTTCCTCCAGGGATGCAGCCTCTGAAAGACCTTCATGCTGCAGTAAATGGCCCTATGCATATTGGCAGCATTAAGTGAACCCAGAAGGTTAAAAAAAAAAAGAGTACATGAAGTTGAGAGAATAGCTGTGCTGGGGGAGAATAAGGGAGGAGTAGAAGGGGAGAAAAGTGAATGGGATGGGGTAGATTTGATGATTTACATTCTTAAAACATAAAAATTAAACTTTAAAAATGTTAGAAATACAGAGTAGAAAGTGCCAGAATGGAAAATGCATCTATTTCCCACCATAGCTGCGATAAAGCCTTCAGCTGGGGGCCCGTGCTGTTGCCTGTCTTACTCTACACTGGCCTTCTGCTCGCTCACACTGCACAAAGCTTTGTGTTTCCATGTTTCCATGCCTCTTCTCCTGCACTCCTCTTTCAACGCTCATCCCCCTTGCCATGGCTTATTTCCAAATTCATATTTATAGTATTTTCCTCCTATCTTTTCTTACTACCCCTCCCCATTTAAAGTACCCATATTCCCAATATGAATTATTTCAAAGGACTCCTCAACTGCCTACCCTTTTTTGGTCTCTGTACCACACATGCACTCATGTCCATGGCCGATTTCATCTTCCTAACATCATGTCACATTCTGTTTATGCTGTTCTGTATTCTCCATTCGTTCCCTGAGAAGGAAGTCCACACTCCTTATGTTCAAGAGTAAAGACTCTCATGTTCCCATCTTCACCCAAAACTTCCCAGCTTTATTTTCTACTGCTCCTTTTCACATGCCTCATTTTTTAGTCAAACAACTTTTTCTCTCCCCACTCAGCACTGGTGATGTCATGCATGCCTCTATTCATGTTGTCCCGTTCCTTCAGAATGGCTTCCTGCCCCAAAACCCACTGTTCCAATCACAGTCCTTAAGGGTCAATCTAAGTTACCTCTTCCTGGAGACTTCCCTGAGGCTACCGTAATCTCCTAATATTGTACTTTGAAATAACCAATTGCTTTCTTAAATTAAGCTATGTGCAGAGCTTATCTGTTCTATTAGAATGTTAGCCCTCACCGGCAGAAAAACATACTTAGGTGGTTCATGCATGTAATCTCAGCTCTCAGGAGGGTGAGGCAGGAAAATCTTCAGATACTGCCTCAAGATAAGGAGAGGAAAAAAAAAAGAAAAGGAAACAGACTTGGAGTACATTTTAGCCTCCAAGTTGCATACATAATGCCTTTCACATAGTAGGATCTCAGGAGAATTTATTATTGCATAAATAAAGAAATTACAAATTATGATAAAATTTTGCGGTATACATCATGGCTCGGCAATGCTTAAGCAAGGGTCAGGCTGTCACCAGTTAAGAGCAAACATATGGCACAAGTGAGGAAGAAAAGATGTTGGAGTGAATAATGAATGTAGTCACTGATGGCCATAGTGACCGTAGGAAACCATTTCAGCCTCAGGCAGCCTTAGTATGTTTATACTTTTCTGCATCACTTCCTTTACAAAGCTGTGGTGAGACTTATGAGGGGAAATTTTCCTGAGCCGGATTTTGAAATAAATAAGTGTCCAACAAACGTTAGCTGCTAGTGGTGTCAAAGACTTCTTTGCTGACCATTTCCTCTTTGGTCCTTAAGCCAGCTCTAGTGTGACGGATCCTCAGGTGAGTTGGAGATAAGACTTGCAGGTGTCCAGACTCCATAGTGAGAAGGTCTCCTTCCATCAGAAGTAAGCCAAATCCACTCCCATCTATGGAAGACCTGGAGCAAAGCCAATTTCAGCCTGAACTAGACCCATCCCAATATACAGTAGGCAGCTCTATATTTTACATTTTTTGTCTTACTGTCTGATTGTTAAGAAGATGATTTATTGATGGTGCCCCTTAAAATTCATTTCACTTTTACTCTTAATTATAGATCATGGAAAAATGGCTCATCATATGTTGTCCACATACTTGGAACATACTGGTCACTAATGATGCTGTCCTCCACCTGCCATAAAACGAACCATTAAATGCTTTTCAAATCTTTTTGTAATTTTTCAGTTTTGGGGGGCAAGGAGGGGACGTTTTCAATTACTTCTTTTCCTATTGGTTTCAGATTTCAGTCCCCTAATCCTTGGAAACTGCACTGCTTCCCCTGTGAATTATGTAGCAAGTAGTTTTTCATAAATTCTTTCTTCTTTTCATAAAGTGCATCTCGATACACAGAACAGACAGAAATTCTGGACTGCCCTCAGCCAAGCTGTGGAGGGTGGTAGGGAAGAACCACAGGAGGGATCCTGCTTCCCCCAGGCCTTCTATAACCCACCAAGGGTCTAGAGGTAATCTCCAACGACTCATATCAAACACCAGTGACCTCTGGCAAAAATGAGTGCTTCTAGAGGTCAAAGGAAATCAATGTCCTTACTTTTATAGGAAGAGAACAAGCGATAGACTTGTCCGAAAATCTCATAATGAGAGAAAAATGGACGACTTTGGAGGCCACTGTGCCTTCCATCTTTTCATACTACCACCACTGAAAAGAAAATACACCTCGAGTCATCAGCACCATGTGAGCACTGAATGGACCTGTGCGGTGCAGAGATGACCATGCGCGCACGTGTGTTCACACACACTGCTCTTGTGTCTGCACTTCTCTGCCCTTAACACCTATGCTTCCCCGTCATTCAGGCTTCCCCTTTTGTGATACCCATTATCTGAGTTTGGTTTCTGTCGCTGCAATAAATATTATGACCAAAGTCAACATGGAGAAAGAAGGGAAGTATGGGCAGAAGCTCAAGGCAGGAACCTAGAGGCAGGACCTGAAGCAGAGGCCATGGAGGAGTGCTGCTTACGAGTTTGTTCCTCTGAGCTTACTCAGCCTGCTTTCTAATATAGCTCAGGACCACCTGCCCACGGTCGGCACCATCCACAATGGTCTAGATGCTATCACATCAATCATTAATCAAGAAAATACCCAACAGACTTGCCCATAGGACATTTTATGGAGGCAAGTCTATTGGGCATTTTCTCAATTGAGAGTCCCTCTTTCCAAAAATGACTCTAGCTTGTCCAATATCAGCCTCTTGGCTGTCTCCATGTCACTGGTCCTAGCTCATCATCTCCTTAGATGTCAGTGAGTTGGCTCCAACCATCCATCTTGGACACACTAGCTTTCCCCCTCAAACCCCAGTCACCTTGGGCTTCCAGTTCCTGCTTCTGTCCATTTCTTCCATTCTTCTGTAGGTTTTGCCAAACACCTCCCTGACCTTTTATATCATACTTCATCACAGGCTCAAAGTCCAAAAGACTGTCAAAGACTTCAAGCAAAAGGAACAGAGGTAAAGAGAAAGCACAGTGTGTGATTGCAAGGATACACACACACACACACACACACACACACACACACACACACACACACACACATTGACCATTCCTTGCAAAGAGTCCAGTAACCATTTCTTCTGTTCAGAAAACTACAGTGGGTACTTATCCTACTGAGTGCCAATCTTGCTACTGGATGGATTTAGCTCATAATTTCAAACCAGTTGAACCCAGTTTCATAAACTCTACATTTCTTTTCTTTCAAGCATACTGATTGGAGGACATCTAATTCCCAAGACTATTGTATGGTTTGAATTAAATAAGCATGTTTCCTACTGAGTAGTACTAAACAAATGTTTTCTACTATTATTATGCACAAATGTAAATGACATTTGGAGTATCTCCTGTTTGACACCATCATGCTAATAACCTCCTATTAGCCTCCACAAGTATAGTCTGCTTCCCTCTAGCAAGGTAGCCACTCTGTACATGTTACCAGCACTAAAATATAAAAAGCCACTCAACAGATTTTGTGCTTATTTCCAGAACTATCACAACCTTTCATTGCTTAGTCAGAAGCAGAATGTGATATCCAAGCAAATTTACATCTGAAAGCACAACCCATTGGACTGTGAATAGATCACATTTGAATAAGCTCCTTGACATTTTACTTGCTTTCCTTTCTTTCCCAACATCTCCTAGACATTTTAGCCTATTGTGAAGAGACATAGCAGGATAAAATATCCATAACTGCACCATTAAATGCTATCAGTGTGGCTGGCAGATCTTACAGGTCTCCAATTTGTAGGCATAAACTCCAGAGCTCTCAGATCAACTCTAATCAACAATGTGGTGATAATATATGGCAGGACAGGACTAGCCTGAGTAGACCCTAACAGCCCAATAACCAGATAATACAACAGCCCAACAACCCCATCATTGAACTTGTAATGCATAATGGGTAACCAACTGAAGAGCTTGGAGGAGTAGCTACTGTAATGGTGATGCCCAATACTGGTCCTCCATAGCATTTTTGAGTACTCATAGAGGAGTCTTCATTTCCTTAGCGTCATACCCTGCCATATGTAGGCAGGGTTTTCTGTCCAACAGCCAGCTCCCAAATAACCATACAAGACTTATTATTAATTATAAATGTTCAGCCAGTAGCTTAGGCTTGTTACTAACTAACTATTACAGCTTAAACTAACCCATTTTTCTTATCTATGCTCTACCACATGTTGGTACCTTTTTTCGACATGGCATGTTCCTCTCCTGCTTCCTCTGCATCTGGCTAGACACTCTGCCCTCCTTCCTCCCAGCATTCTCTCAGTCTAGGTTTCCACCTAACCTCTTTCTGCCTAGCTATTGACCAGTTGGCACTTTATTAAACCAATGAGAGCAAAACATCTTCACCATGTACAAAAGGATTATTCCACAGCAGCCATATATGCACATCAGAAGCATTTTAGTTCTATAAACCCATGACTTGATAGCCTCCCAAAGCAATAAGAATGTTGATGAATTTCTTAGTATCTCTTTCTTCTCCCTCTTCCCCTCCCCACCCTCTCCATCTCTCCAGCCCTCACCCTCTCCTTCATCTTGATTATTTGTTCTGGTTTTAAAGTGCCTTGGAGACATTGCCATTACCAACCATCTCCTATCAAAGAAGTTGAATATCATTAGATGAAATATCTATCTGACTGTGGATGTCACACTCTCTAAGTTAACCCACTGACACTTGAGATTCATTCAGGATAGGGAACACAAAAATGATTGTAGCAAACAAGGATCCTGACCTCCACAGTCCAGGCCACATCACACATCCCTGTCCCATTGGAATTTAGGAGTGTTGATCTAAATTCAAAATCTTAAGCTAATGGCAGGATATGCTCTGTGATGAAACTAGAACTCTCCACTCTGCCACTGATGGGCATGCCAGAAAGCATGTGCACACACCACCATCTCTTGATGTTGTAGTTCTCACACCTATCACAGTGACTGACACGTACTACCTTGTCAACAAATGTTAAGGAGATTGAATTGACTTGACTTTCATAAGCCATTTAATGCAACCAGAGCAAGCTGGAGTATTTAAATTCAGTGCCTTGATTTCCCATATTGAATACATTTATTAAAAATTTAAATTAAAAGCAGGAATATACATCATCTTAAATTTTCTGATACCAATGTATCCCTGAGCCACCTAGCTCTGACTTTTATGTACATAATCAGAATCTGTGGTATTCGAATGGGGCTTTTGAAAGGTCTATTCTTATCTCATGACCATACTGAATCTGCACTTATTATAAGGACATCACTTAAGGGCAATTCTTGCCTTGGTCAAGCTTGTAGGAGGATGCAACAGTGAGCTTATGATTAAAATCTTTTTGGAAAGCACGAACACATGATAACCAGTTGTGATACTTTTCCACATTTTTATAATATCTAAAAATATGTTCGGATATCCAGAACTGATCCCACAAGTTGATTTATTCACAAGTCCCCTGAAGTGCTTAATGAGTACAATATGGTACAATGAAAATCATGCTTATTACTGCTATTGGGTTGGTAATTCTCCAAGATGAAATCATACTTTTCAGGTTATAAATATACATTTTATTGTTGATTTTATGCTGCATTTTGAAATACTGCTTCTCTGCTTTCATATTTTCAGGACCTTACAAGGGCACCATAAATCAGCTGCAAACTGGAGGAATGCTAATTGATATCAGGTGATTTCAAAATGAAGGATCCATTAAACTTGCTGTGTGTTTCATGGGTTCCAGTTAGTATGAAGCACTTTCAAAGCCAAGACATGCCAAGAATTCATCTTCCAAGATTAATTACATAAATGTTTACATGCTAGATATTTTAGAGGACTTAAGGAAGGCATGTGTGCAGCCCAGTTCCAATGCCAAAATGTATAAACGATACAAGGATGTATCATATCCGACACATCACCATGAGATCCAGTGTTTTCTTAGTAAAATAAGAAAGCTGTATTCACCGTAATTTGACATGAATAGTTTTTCTAGCTTTTCTGACCCCCTTCTTTTGCTCTCTTGATCCAATCTACAGCACTGTTGTTAGGAATTTGAGGTGTGGATCAACAGACATCATGAGAAAGACCAAGTTTACTGTTTTTCAAAAGTCTTAGTGCAAAATCAACCAGGTACCTCAGGTTGTTTTGGGCAACCAACAGGCAACAGTATAAACACTGGTGTTTTAACTCATGATCTCCGTGACAAGCTGCATAAGAGAAAAAGTTAAACCTTATCGATAGTGATAACGAGCAGTCAGGAAGAGTGAATGACAGAAAGGGTAGGAAGGGGCTGAATTAGAACAATGCTATATGATAATTAAATTACATAGCAAGTCCCACTAATACACACAACCAATGTGTTGATAAAAATCTAAAATACTAAATACTTGAATAGTTAGTTATAAATTAATCTCTCCAAAAATATTACAGGAACATTTCATAAAACTATGTTAATAGTTGAATTTTTTAAATTCAGTAGCTGGAAATTTTCTTCTGTTCACATATGTGTAGATGACTAGTGTGTACAGACACATAAACATACACCAGCTAATCAGGAAATTCTTAGTACTTCTTAGTAAGAGAATCTGAAAAGGTAACTAAAGAATTTGAAACAAATTACTGCGAAGTCCATATTTTGCCCAAATGAGGAATCTATGGAGTGATATGATATATGAGTGAATGTATTTTGATATACAAGTACTAGAGCATATTTAAGGGAAATCAGGTGATTAATTCAATGCTAGCACTGAGAATGTAAAAACCAGAGACTAGAAATTTAAGACTAACCCAAAATTGTAAGTTGTGTTTGCAGCAAATCCAGAACAATAAATGAAGTTTCCTTCTTCTAGGGAGAAAAACTCCTAGTTCTCTACCTACCTGATGGAAATGAGGCTCATCCATGGGCCCCTGGCCACCTTTTCCTTCCCCAAAGTGGCAAACCACTTTGGACTCAAAACCCTTATGGTCAGTTCACTAGCCACTTGCAACACGTCTCTATCTCATTAACTAAAGATCTTCCAAAGACCAAGACTTTTCCCCTCTTATTTGGCCTTTTTTTAATTTTTTGATTTTATATGCATAGGTGTCTTGCCTGCACGTATATCTGTACAAATTGTGTGTGCCTGCTGCCTGAGGAGGCAAGAAGAAGGTGCTGTTTCCTCTGGGATTGGAATTACAGACAGTTGTGAGCCATCGTGTGGGTGCTGGAAGTCGAACTTGGGTCCCCTAGAAGAACAGCAAGTGCTCTGAACCACTGAGCTGTCTCGCCAGCCCTCTTATGTGCCATCTTATAGGTTGTTGAGAGAAATCAGTACCCTAAAAGGAGACTGTAAAAACGCTATGACTTTTCTTCCATGCATTATGGATTTACTATGGTATCATCATCAGTCGCTACGTGAACCTTACTTTCCTTCAAACTTCATTTGTCTTTGCTATGATAAAAGACCCTTATAAAGCAACTTTAGGAAGTGTTTAGTTTGGTTACCAGTTTGAGGGTACAGCCTATTACGGCATGGAAGTCAACATGGCTGGAGCTGGAAGCTGCCGGTCATAATATATTCAGAGTCATGAAGCAGAAGTATACAAATGTGGAAAAAGCTCAGTTCACTTCCTCCTTTTTAGTAGTTCAGAATCCAGCTCCAGGGAATGGTGCCCAGACCCTCCTTTATGGTGGGTCTTCCCACATCAACTAACCTAATCAAAATAACTCCACACAGCCATGTCCAGAGGCTAATCTAACCTAGATAGATAATCTAATCTAGATAACGCCTTATGGATATACCTGGAGGATTATCTCCTAGGTAATCCCATATCCTGTTAAACTGACAATTAATACTAACCATCATACCCCTCTACTTCTCATCTCTAGTTGTTCATGTAAGAAAGACAACAGGGGTCAGTAAGGCACAGGTAATGGCCCACTTAGTCTCCCAGACATTGAGTCCAAACAGAGGGAGTGGTGGCATGCATGTGTACCTCCCTACCTATGCACAAGGCTGGGTGGTGACCAGCTGCTATAAAGAGTCACAGTATATGATATGGGATAGGTGTTTCCAAAATATCTGTTCCAGACAAATTGCTTTTGACCACTAAGAGAACAGGACAGAATCCAACTTTGCTTTGTAAAAGATAAAACAGTCCCCAACAAGGTAAAAAGGAATCTATTCCCATGTTGGTGTGCCTGAGAAAGATGTCAGCTCTCAATACTGGGGAGAGAGAAAGAAAGAGAGAAAGAGGGGGGCAGGGAGAGGGAGAGGGAGAGAGAGTATATAAAGTTGGGTAGATAGGAACAGGGAGGATATGAGAAGAGTTGGGGGTGGCAAAGAAAATGATAAAAATATATTCTACGAAAATGATTTTAGAAATAGTGCAGGCAAGAGAACACAAAGAATTACTCCACTTGAACCTCAGTGTAGCTAGAGTTTTCCTGCCTGGCCCACAGTCAGGACAAATCTCTCTCACCCGCCAGTCCCACAGCCGCTCAGACCCAACCAAGTAAACACAGAGACTTATATTGCTTACAAACTGTATGGCCGTGGCAGGCTTCTTGCTAACTGTTCTTATATCTTAAATTAATCCATTTCTATAAATCTATACCTTGCCACATGGCTTGTGGCTTACCGGCATCTTCACATGCTGTTTGTCATGGTGGCGGCTGGCAGTGTCTCCTCAGCCTTCCACTTCCCAGAATCCTCTCCTCCTTGTCCCGCCTATACTTCTTCCTGCCTGACCACAGGCCAATCAGTGTTTTATTCATTGACCAATAAGCAACATGTTTGACATACAGACCATCCCACAGCACCTCAGCCTTGACACATTTGTCACTGAATTCCTGCCTCTACCTTGAGAGGAAAAAGGAACTGTCCTCATGCTACCAAGTGACATGAGTGTCCGAGAAACTGCAGAACTGACCCCAGTCACTCAGGCCCTGCTGACTCCAAAGCTCATTCTCTTGAGGCAACTTCAACTCAGAATTAAGGAAATTAAGGTCTGAGGAGATGCAGTAACCTCTGGGTCACAGGCCGAGTAGTGGCAGCGACAAGACTAGAGTCAGTGAATGTCGCACAGCACTTTTTGTATAACTCTTGACCCTCGCAGCTTGCAAATGCAGAATTCATGGAAAAACAGCACAAACGTCAGTGGAAGAGCATGAGTTATGCCAAAGCAGCAAGACAACATAAACTGTATGTGGCTACCAGCATGTGAGGCCCATCAGCCCAGGTGTGTCTCTGTCAAGACATTTACATGTATCACTCATGTTGTAGATCTATGTCCGTTTTGTATGTGCCAGGAAAAAAATTAAACTTTAATAGGCTGAGCTCCTCTTTTTACTTCCATTACTAAAGGTTGTTGTTTTGCAGAAAAAAATGCCACTCTCTTAAGAAACCATCTCCATGCACGACACTGACAAATAAGGAGTCACCCTAGCTAGCATTCCAGGGGAAGGGATGAGTAAGAACAACGCAAAATGACAATTATGAAGATGCCATGATAAGACCTAATGTTAACTTTGAAACTGTTTTTAAAACTTAGGCAATTCAAACATACTTGCATAAAACAATGTAGTTACAATAAATAAATAAATAAATCACAAGGTGGATTACATTCCACCTTTGACGATCCATGTATATTACTAGATATATTAAGAGAATTCCTTTAGAGTCCAATTATCCCTTGCAGTTGCTCTTTACTCTGTTATAACCTTATTCTATACCATGTATATATTAGTTTTATATTAAAAGATGGCACCATCTCTGCTCCATGCTATGTAAAAAGGCAGAAACCCCAGAACGGACATTCACAGTGTATTGGTCAGAACAGAAGGAACAGCTGTGATAGTTAACACCAAAATCTCAGTATCTGGCCATTGCTCATTCGCATCATAGTCTAATGAGCTGCTATGGAAGCACTCTGCTCATTCAGCAAACTAGGATTTCTCCATCCAGTGGCTGAACCAACTACTAGAAGTTTGAAATCTTCCACTAGGATCTCTGAGATCGAGATGGCAGCTGAATGAGGAGGCACCGAGAATGGGGGTTCACTGGGAAGGTTTCAGGAAAGGGATGAAGCATGCCAGATGGACCTACCTAACTGTAGGGAAACCTGGGACATAGAGATTTTTTTCCTATGTGCTGTGCAAGTAAAAACATGGCTTTTTCTATGTACATAACTGGGTTAAATAGTTAAGTCTTGATTATGGAAGCCTGAGTTGTAAAAATTACATCATAGTCTATGCAAGTTAGCTTTAACACTATTTCTTCCCATTCTGAATTTTGATTCACTTCTTCCTCTTTAAGCTGTATCACACCATTTGTGAAATGAAAGGGATGTGTATACTTGTGACCAAGAGCACATTTTTGAAGAACAAATTCTAAACCTGTATCTTTAAAAAAAAAGATTTATTTTACTTTATGTGTATAAGTATTTTTGCCTGCCTGTGTGTATGTGTACCATGTGCATACCTGATGCCTGTGGAGGCCAGAAAAGGGCATCAGATCCCCTGGAACTGAAGTTACAAATGGTGTGAGCCACCATGCAGATGCTGGGAACCAAAGCCAGGTCCTTTGCAAAAGCAACAAGTATGTTCCCTAAGAGACCTCTCACCTCTCTAGCCCCTAAACCCACATCTTTATGATAGCTGTATCTCCTCCTGTATTGTCTGATCCCTTCTTCCTGTAGGCCTTTTGTCCACATCATATTTCTGCTCTTGGTATGAGTTCCATATTTTAGGTATACTCTATCTATAACACCTTTCCATCCAGAAATCTGGACTTTATTCCCACCTACAATGCTTCACTACAGAAGTTGTCATGCCCGTGACATCCACAGGAGGACCCTAGAAAGAGGAATACTCCCACATCAGCTACAACTGATTCAAGAAGCAAGTCTGATCTCTGCCAAGCCAAGCAGAGTTGATGTTCTAGAAATCTGTAGTTGAGGCTACTGTCTATAGTCACCGGCACGGAGATGGGCTATAAAGGTCAAGTTACCTGCCTGCTACTCTGCTATTCTTATGTCAAGTATAATCCAAAGTTATAAGAGAGGATGGCTGGGAAGGTATTGGTAAAATGCTTGCTGTGCAATCATGATGACTTGATTTGGATCCCCCAGTACTCATATTTTCAAAAAAAAAAGCTAGGAGGAGGGACATACACCTATAATCCCAGAACTAAAGAGGTGGGGATGGGATTATACTTAGGGCTCTCTAGCCAGCCAGTCTAGCTAAATTGTGAGCTCCAGATTCATTGAGAGACTTTCTCAAAAAATAAGGTGGTAAACAATAGTGGAAGACATCCATCATCATTCTCTAGCCCTGACACATGCATGTGAATGCATGCATGAGCGCGCATGCACACACACACACACACACACACACACACACACACACACACACATACACACCAAAAAATATCATCAGAGGGGAATACCAGCTTTGCAGAAGAAGGTCCTGCAAAGAAGAAAATAGACCAGACATGAAAAACCAGGCTTGGGCTAAGAAACCTAGAAAGCGGCAACAAAGGGAGACACTGTCAGCCAATGAAGCTCAGCAATGCTTCCTGCCAAAAGGTTCTAAGAGCACCCTTACACCCTTACAATCAATTCAACTCTCCTCGTGTTCATGAATGTGGGTTCAGCTTCCTTAGTAAAAGTGCCCTTTCTCTGGAATACACTCTAGCTCATTCTACCGTGTTTTGCCTTCTTCTATTTTAACTAGATCAAAGGGTCCCAAGGAACAGGTCCTCTGTGCTCCAAGATTCATAAACACAATTCTTGGGGAACTGAAGTTTCTAGAAAACCAAGTGGGAATAGACAGGTAGGGGAGGAACTAACTCAAAGAACATACTCAATTTAAGAGAAACAAAGCAATGTGGGGGGTTAGAATAACAGTATATTAGTCAGGATTCTCTAGCAGAACAAATTGGTGTGTGTGTATTTATGTACATATACATATATGTGTGTATATATATACATATATATGGGGCTTATTAGAATGGTTTATATGCTGTGGTCCAGCTAGTCTGACAATGGCTGTCTACCAACAGAAGGTCCAAGAACACAGTAGTTGTTCAATATACCAAGCTGAATGTCTCAGTTTGTATTCAGTATATTTCAGAATCCTGAGGAAGTGGGCTCTAATGCCAGTGAAGGTATGGACTTGCCAACAGGAGGAAGAACAAGCAGGCAAAGAGAGCAAGCTTTTTTCTTCCATGTCCTTTATATAGGCTGCCAGCAGAAGCTGTGGCTTGGATTAAACGTGTATCCTCCCACCTCAAAAGATCTGAATTCAAAGTAGCTCTTCCCACTTTGAATGATTTAATTAAGAAAAAAATCACTCACAGGTGCACCCAGCCACTTGGGTTTTAGTTCGTTTCAAATGTAGTCAGGTTGACAACCAAGAATAGTCATCACAAATAGCAATGTTCCAGGTGCATCTATAATCTTTACACACTTCCCGATTCCATCAACATTCTAAATTCTTTTTCCTTAAGGTCTGTCTTGGTTTGCTTCCTATCTCTGTAATAAAACACCATGACAAACAACAAGGGTTTATTTCAGCTTAGAATTCTCAGTCCATTATGAAGAGAAATCAGGGCAGGAACTCAAGGCAGTAACTGAAGAAAAAGCCATGAAAGAACACTGCTTACTGGTTTGCTCCCCATGGCCTGCTTTCTTACAACGCCCAGGACCATCTGCCTGGGGATGGCACCCCCACAGTGGTCTGGGCCCTCCCATATCAACCATTAATGAAGAAAATGCCCTACAGACTTGCCTACAGACAATCTGATGAAGCATTTTCTCAGTTGAGGTTCTTCTTCCCAAATAAACCTTTTCGGTCAACTCAAGTTAACCAAAAAAATCCCAGCCAGAACCAGGTCCTTTGACATTTAACTTCCTCTGTGTGTGACAGATGGCTAAAAACTCCTTCCATGACCCAGTCTCCTTTATTTGAACATCTGATAGAATGTTACCCTTCACAGAAGAATTCTTCGTCCACACCTCCTATCTCTCCACACATCCTCATCATTCTCAGTCACCTTATTTCCTGAACTCATTATGTTTCTTAATATTCTTCTTTATAGCCTCAACAAAGTTCAACCCCAACTGTGCACAATAAGCTTTCCTCGCTTGTCACTGCTGTGTTCCCAGAGCTACTTATCAGTGAGCCAAATAAAGGAGCTCTTAAAAATATTTTGGTTGAATGAGTAAATGAAATACATCAATTCCAAGGTCTACATTCCAGCCCCTGAGATATTGATACAAAGAAACTCAAACCCAGAGGTGAGATAAGGACACTTTCCATTCCTTGTCAAGGGTGTCTATGATACAAAATCCAATAAAAAAATAATTAAAACTCAACAGGGAATAGTAAACAACTTGCAATGTAAAAATTACTCATGAACAACAACTGAAGAAAACGCCCAGCTCCCTCCACACAATAAACAGCTGCACAGTGTTGGTAAACCCAGAGGAATTCTGGCAAAATAAAGGCAGACTAAGGAAGGACGTTTGGCAGGCTGAAACTTTAATGTCACTCTTAGTCTGTAAGTGTGGAACCCACAGTCAGTTGTGTCTTTAACTGTCACCAAAACAGCATGACTTTGGAAATAAACTCTTTCCACAGCTGTTCCTTCCTGCCCATCTTCATGTTTCTCCAAACTTTTGTTCTTCCACGGATAAGGAAAACAGGTCATCAAAGGGTAGAGATGATGGCCATTGCAGGGCTTACTGCAAAAAGGAGTTTGAGAAGAATGAAAGACCTGGAGAATCAGGACTGAAGTCAAGCATGCCCATGCAAATGTTTGGTGCTCGGTGAGTCAGAACACAATTCAAGATAACCATGTTGGCCAGAGTTAGAGCTATGTGGTGCCTTAACAATCATCTCAATGCATGCAACACAGGACTCAAAGGATGTAACTGTTCCAAGGTGCACTGACTTCTTTAATACATTCTTCTTTTCCACACTACTTTCCCTACACATCTGCCCACTGCCTTCTAGTTTATAAGTACTTTGCATCTGTGAATAAAGAGACCCAAAGAGCCTAAGATGTTCACCTATGCTTATACAAGTCATTGCCGATGGGTGGCTGAATTAGGCCCCTGGTTTCTAGTTACAGTCTTTGCAATCCACTGAAATTCATGAAAGTAATCTATGAACTGAACATGGAGAAAACTAATACATCCCTGTTCTAGGTCTGCCCCAATAACACACCACAAACCATGGTAAGAAAAAAAAATATATCACCTTTTGTCAAAAGAAACAAACTTATTGTTTGTGTGGAGACTGAAAATTCGAAACCAAGGTATTGATAGAGTGGGCAGGGGATAGTCCCTTTTCAGGACTGCAAGGAAAAAACAAGATAACCATATTCTCCCTGTTTGTCTTCACATTCTCTTCCCTCAAAATCCAAATTTCCCTTTTGATAAAGAGAGACATACTTCATGAGGGACCCTCTCTACTCGAGGGTGACCTCATCTTGACTCTACATCTGTATACATCTGTTCATTAACAAGATCACATGCAGAAATACACAGGATTAGGACTTCATCATATAAATTAGGAAGGGACACCATGGCGCCTGTTGTACCTGCAGAGGGAGAGACTTCTTCAGGTGAGGTGGCTGATGAGCAACTTGAAGCAGCAAAGATACAGGCAGACACAGAACTGCCATGGCAGGGACAACAGTCACTGGAGGAAACAATGGAGAAGACAAAATGAAGCTGACCAGGTCAGGATTGGGGTAGACAGAACTTCGGGAATTTTCCCCCATGATGCCTGTGGTAGACATCTAAGGATGGAAAGGATTTCAATAAAATCAACCCCACTATTGTTATTTCAGAGGTCTCAATAATGCTCCTTTACTCTGTTTGGAGAGTAGAGTAACCCCAAGTGAATAAAGTCCTGAAGGTGTGCTGTTGCTATAGGTACAAACACACCAAGGACCCAAGCATCAGACCCGTGGGAAAATGGCAAAGCCTCCTCTACCAGTCTAAGGCTCAGAGGGATGGAAAAGCCTTCCTCTGGTCCATGTGAGGATGTTGATATATGTTCAAAAAATGCCCACCATAGCTTTCTCACTCTGCCCCCAATAATTACTGCCAAAACAATGTTCCCCTACAGAGACTGCTCCTACCAAGATAAGCTAAATATGTCCCCCTGAATCAAACCTTTACCATAAACCTGGTTTATCTCTATGTAAAACCCCAGCCCCTTGTTCTGCTGTATGCAGAACCTGCCTTTCTGTTTCACTCTATATAACAAAGATGCTGAGCTTCTGAGGTGCTGCTGCACTTTCTCCAGCTGAGAGCCCAGACCACCTGATCCCAGCTTTCTATGACCATGTGTCTGTCTGTCTTTTCTTTATGCCTCACCACTCCCAGTCAGGTCAAGTCCCTGAGACTGTGCAAGGATATGACAATTCTGTCTTCTCCTCCATCTTCCCTTGTCTTCTCTCCCACACTCATGCTCTCAGAACCACTCTTAGTATACACTGCCTGTACCCAGGCCCTTGCCCCAGGCTTTGCGATTAGGAAAACCTAAACCAGTGGTTCTCAATCTATGGGTCACAACCCTTTTGTGAGTCAAATGACCCTTTCACATGGGTCACATATCAATATCCTGTATATCAGATATTTACATTACAATTCATAACAGTAGCAAAATTACAATTATGAAGTAGCAATAAAAATAATTTTATGGTTGGGGTCACCACAGCATGAGGAACTGTATTAAAGGTCCACAACATTAGGAAGTAACCAAAGAGTAAACCAAAACAGTAAAACTGAGACTGGAGTCAGCTGTAGGAGTCTCTGCACTGAAAGGTCACTTTCTAGGACTGTGGCCTCATCCAAGTCCTCAATGAACTGGTTTTTGAAGATGGTTTGGGGATCATCTCTGCGCCAAGTACTGGCTAAGTGTTGAGAACAGAACGTAGAGGATGACATAACCTGTGCCCCCAGGAAGTTTAAAAGCCTCTGGAAAGGATTTATGAAACAAAATGCTTTGGAATAATCACTAACCTGCTGAAACACCGAGAGCCATCTTTACTTGATATTTTTGATCCACAAGGCCCCAATAATTGCCAAAAACAATCCACCTTTTCTCCTGCCTCAGAACATCCCATTCACTTTATGACCCAGGCTCCCATGGCTCCAATTTACATGTGATCCACAAAACATCTGTTTAATTTTAAAGTTTATGTGGCAGCTCTTCCAAATCCCAGAGTCTGTTACAGCATCCTCTTCCTCCCTCAACACCAAGAAGATGGAGAAAATTCATTTCCTGTGTAAAATGCAAGATGACAGAAGGCCTAAGGTTAAAGATATTTACAAAAAGTAATAATAATAATAGTAGTAGTAGTAGTAGTAGTAGTAGTAGTAGTAGTAGTAGTAGTAATAAAATAAAGCACTGCCAATGTTTAGAAAGGCTGTTTTATTTGAAAAGTCCACTTATCTACCTGGCTTTGAGCGTCTCATGGCACTTTATGCTGAGGGGCCTTGACTTAAAAGCAACAGTGGGGAGAAAATAATTCTCTTTGTTTCTCCCCAATGTGAGTGGTTGCCTAATAGGATGATCAATCTGTTTTGCTAAAGGACACCTTGGGAAGGGTCTTCCTTCCCTGCTCCGGCGTTCTTTGAGAATTCCATACCCTAGTACCTTCATCTGGCCCCTCACTCCCTGCTTTCTTATTTTGATGTTAGTGGTATGAACAGGTCTTTGGAAGGTCTTTGTTGGAGAAACTGAGCTTGGCTTCTCAAAATGCATGCACCCATGCACACTTGTGTGGAGGGAACACAGAAGCAGAAGCCAGTGCTGCTAAAATTATTTTCCTGGGGGTGATGTAAACATTTACCCTCTCCTCCTAAGTCCCAATGATAAACCACCCCAGTTCACCCTACAGAGCTAATGAGTTTATTAGGCTTACTATAGAGCAAGGGGGGGCAGAGTGTATGGGCAGTGGTTTGGGTGGTCTCAAAGCAGCCACAACAGAAAGACTGCACCCATCATATATGATGATCCCCCCAAAAGCATATAGATCAGTCCCCCTCTTAATATCCTATACACTACCCATCCCATATATTTAGAGCCCCTCCCAAGAACATGTCCCATTAGGATAGAATTTCAAACAACTGGTTTTGAGGAGTGGCTGGAGTCTCAGGTGAGGGTCCCATGACCCTCCCTACCCCTCCTTCTATGAAGGAAGAACAACAGTCAACAAGAACAGCTGTAGTGAACTTTTGTCAGCAGACACAGGTGAACTCATGGAGATGGTGGCAGTTTGGCTTCATCCTTACAACACTACACACCTTCCCTTTGGTGCTTGTGTTCCTTCTGTCCCTCCTCCCTTCCACTAGAGTCGTGAAATTTAGGAGAGGTTAACATAGATGTCTAACTATTCAACTCCAGGCATGAAAGCCAATGCTGTAACATGGCTGTAACTGTCTGGGGTACTCCTTCTACTACAAACTATAAGAGGAAATGGGTGGAAAAGGAGAAGCAGAAAACTATCCAAAGGGACACTGACTGCAATAATAACCTCTAATTATAAATGCAAATGTGGAGAAGCACTTTCACTGGTACATCATTGAACAACTCAATAACACTTCTTTTTCCATTAGAGCCCATGATTTCCCTGGTGAGTTTTTGTCTGAATTCCCAGTACCAGATGTGAATGTCCCCCTATGGAGAGGTGCATAAGTCCAATCAGAAAGTGGGTTCTATCCATAATAACTTAGGCCACTGTTGTACCAGCTAGCACATCTTGCAACATGCAGGATCCACAACTGAGTAAGATTTCGGGTCTTAATTCTCCCTAGCAACGGTAGCATCACCTTCTGCAGCACTCAGACTGACTCCAGCTGCCCCATATCCCACAGCCTCACAAACCAGGTCATGAGAGATTTTTCACTGCTCATTTAAAGCTTTTCCCTGAGTCCAGTAATGAAACTTCCACTAATGACTATGGTCTCTGTGACTAGACCATTGTTAAGAACTCTGCCTTGATGCTAGGTCATGGATTTTTCCTTTCTCTGTATCTAAGGGGATACCCCAAGGCATCTTCTGTTGCCTCTATTTCACTCTCTTCCTCTTCACTACCTACCTTCCACTGTGGGTTGCAGATTTGAGGTCCCAGAAAGGGCTCATTAATCCAGATCTAATTTGTGGTTTCTTTACCCTATGACCTTCCAGCCAGCCATGGGAAACAGCAAGTCAACACCTCCATCTCTCCCTCTCTTTTATCCAATTTCCCTGCCAATTTAGAGGCTAATGTGGAGAATGTTAGCCACATGTCCTTTTCTGTTGTAATTCCTTCCCTAAACACACCATCTCACTCTAGGCAGCCACCTCTGCATCAGAAGTATTTATGAACCCCTCTAGCGGCCAGGCAACTTCAGCAGCCACTTTTCAATACCCTCATCTCCGGTGTGCTACTCTCAAAAATTATAACACCAACTTTAGAACTTCAACTGTCCTCAGAGTATCTCTATGCTCATGGTGGATCCCAATCATCAGGCATATTTTATACCTCACAGAAAACTGCCACCCTGGGATTCCCCCTACAGATGCTCAAACTTCAGGTGGCTTTGCCTTAGTTACATTCTCACTACCTTCTCCATGACTCATGAGACTTCAACTACCCCCATGCCACTACATGCCACACAGGGACAGAATGCCATGTCAAAATCTCCTCTGTAGTTGTTCCACCCTTGTCTTGATAAGTCTTCTGTTGCTGTGGTAAGGCACCATGACCAATGCATCTTATAAAAGAAAGTGTTTAATGCAAGGCTCATGGTTTAGAGGATTAGAACCCATGACCATCATGGTGGGGAGCATGGGTGGGGAGCATGGCAGCAGGCATGGCACTGGAGTGGTAGGTGAATGATCACATTGTGACACAACAACCAGAAGGCAGAGACAGCTACATGGAATGGCATGGGCTTTTGAAATCCCAAAGCCCATCCCCAGCGACACACTTTCTTCAAGAAGGCCACACCTTCTAATCCTTCCCAAACAGTTCTACCAACTAGGGAACAAGCACTCAAATATATGAGTCTATGGGGGCCATTCTCATTCAGACCACCACAACCCTTAAACAGCACAACTTCAGAGGTATGTGCTGTGGGATGTACTGTATGTTAAATGTGTTGCTCTGATTGGTTAATAAATAAAATACTGATTAGCCAGTAGCCAGGCAGGAAGTATAGTTGGGACAAGCAGAGAAGAGAATTGTGGGAAGTGGAAGGCTGAGGCAGAGAGACTCTGCCAGCCGCCGCCATGACAAGCAACATGTAAGATACCGGTAAGCCACGAGCCACGTGGCAAGTTATAGACTAATAGAAATGGGTTAATTTAAGATATAAGAACTAGATAACAAGAAACCTGCTGTGGCTATACAGTTTGTAATCAATATAAGTCTCTGTGTGTTTACTCAGTTGGGTCTGAGCAGCTGTGCGACTGGAGGGTGAGAGAGATTTGTCCTGACCCAGGCAGGACCAGAAAAACTCTAGCTACAGGTATGTCTCATTGTCCATATCACGAACAACACTATTGCTCTTCCCAAACTCATCCTTGGTTTTGTCCTATCCTGCCAACTTTGCCAAGTTTTGCTAAAATCCCTTCCCAGTGTCCTACCCCTCCTCCTAAAGTCTCAATGATAAACTGCAGTATAATTCCACCAAAGTTCATTGTGGGAAAGGCAATGAGTTTATTAGGCTTACTTGCACAGCTGTGGCAAAGGGTTATAGGCAGGAGTATGGGAGGCCTCAAAGCAGCCACACTGAAAGATCTGCCTAGCATGAATGGTGATGCCACATGGCTATGTAGATGGAGTCTCCCCAACCTAAATCCTTCCCAGCCTGTATACTTTTAACACTTCCCTGAGGCCATGTGTAATTAGACCAGAATTCCATACAAGTAGTTGGGAGGAAGAGCTGGATACCAGATAAAGTTCCTATGACCCTCCCCAACCTTCCTTCTATGAGACCAACAGTCATCAAGTCCAGCTGTGGTGGTCTTCTGCAAGCAGACTCAGCTGAACTCATGAAGATGGTGGCAGTTGGGCTTAGAAGGTAGAATCCTGTGTAACAAGGGATGAGTCAACATCACAGCTGAATAACAACTGAAATCATTTCCCTTCCTCCAAGATACCACAAAAATAGCAACCCTATTATTTCCTGTTCTCATCCCCCCAAAACCCCTTCCCATTTAGATCTTGGTTGGGATTTAGGGGTAGCCCCTCCCAGTGCATGTAAGTATTCTGATGTTCCAGAGCCATCACTCTGCTTCAGGAAACATCATGGTCCCTCAAAGCCCATGCCTATCTATACCTAGTTCAGCATAAAGGTTATAGTTAAGTGTTGAATTGTGCCTCCAAAAGCTCACATATAGACACAAACTCTCAGTGACTCTGAACATGATCTTTATTGGAAATAGGCATATTGCTTATATAAGTCTTAAGATGAAGACATTAATAGTATATCACTATATTCCGAGGGGCATCTGGGCACAACAATACACATACAGAAGAGAGGCAGGTAAAGATAATGTATCTACAAGCCAAGAAAGACCAAAGATTGCCATCAAACTCCCAGATGCTAGACAGAAGGCACAAAACAGGTTCTCTCTACAGCCCCCAGCAGAAGACAACTCTGCCAGGACCAGGATCTTACACTTTTAGACTCAAAAGTTGTGAAATAATAAATCATATTGTTTAGCCACCTGGTTTATGGTATTTAGTTATGGCTGCCCTCACAAATTAGATTCTACTGTTGTCCAAGACAAGCAACACCTCCAGACTAACTGGATGAATTGGAAAGGGTCAAAAGGATGAAAGGTATTGTAGAAAAGAGCAAAAATATCAACTACTACCACTGTTCATAATGTAAGAAAGATCCGCACAAAACAGGACCATTTGGAATTCAGTCAGAACAATGTCAGCACTTCACAGTGCTGTCAGCATCTTCCAGTCTTGACAAAATGGCTTCTGTTGTTTTAATGCCCAGGACAATATTTTCCAAAGGATACCTGAGGTTTTCTTAGTGGAAGTAATAGGAAAGATGTGGGCCTGTGTTACTTCCAACATATGCTGACTAAGTGAGACCTTGGGAAACTCAAAACTCCAGCTCCTATGTTTCTTCAATTGCAAAATGAGTTACATATCCTCACAGGGTTATCCAGAGAAGAGATAAATTAAGCTATGCACATAATTCCTAGTGTTCTTTTTTCATGGGCCTTGTTTGGCATACAATTCCCTGTAATAGGGGGAGGGCTGTACCCCTTTTCTGAAGGTAAAAAGTTCTAATGTGCCCATTGTCTTGCATCTAAAGAACAATTTGCTGAAAAGAAGAAAAGAAATCTGAAATTCTCTGATTTCTTGAAAATACAAATGACTGGTTCAAATTAAGTATCAATATGTTCCAAGTGGAAAATACTTGGCCATTTAATATAGACTAGGAAATCAAATTCACAAGGTCAACATCATTTAAATATTATTCCCAGTCAGACGAAAAAAATCATTTATGGTAAACATGTATTTCTGTATTTCCTTTACCTTAGAAAGCAAAGGAGTGAGGGGAGTCAAAATAAATGTGGTT
>CABHPR010116307.1:0-24590 GCA_902168415.1 Peromyscus melanophrys | reverse complement strand
AAAAAAAAAAAAAATATATGAATAAATGACATTCTCATTGAGGGTCTGGTAGACACAGGTGCAGACATAACAATAATTGCACTAGAATCTTGGCGTCCAGGTTGGCCTCTTCAGGAAGTAAATGTTCAGCTCTTAGGGATTGGAACATTATCTCAAGTGAAAAAAAAAAGAGTGTGAGATAGCCCTAATATATAAGGCCAGAAGGAAAAAGGGGAAATTAAAGCCATAAGTAGCTAATATAGCTTTGAGTCCATGGGGACATGATTCTTACAACAATAGTGTACCCAGATGAAAATTCCTTAAACATCAGAAATAAACCATAAACTAACATGTTTCTGAGAAAAAATATAGAAAGTATTACAAAGAACAGTCACTACCCATCCAGATTGCACAAGAACAGGGCACAACAGATTCTGATCTTTCAAAAACACCAACAGCCTATCTTTAAAATGATTAAGAGAAAAGCCTGTATGGGTTCAGCAATGACCTTTAACAATAGAGAAACTAGAGGCCTTAGAACAGATGATACAAGAGTAGTTAAATGCTCAGCATAGTGAAGAATCAACCAGCCCTTGGAATTCTCCTGTATTTATTAAAAAGAAATCTGGTGAGTGGAGAATGGTAACAGACCTAAGAGCAATTAACAAGGTAATTCATCCAATGGGCTCTCTACAATCTGGAATTCCTTTGCCTACTCTGTTACCCAAAGGATGGCCTCTTATAGTTATTGATTTAAAAGACTGTCTTGTCAATACCCTTTTAAGAAAAAGACGGAGAAAAATTTGTCTTCTCATTTCCTACTTATAATAATCCCCAGCCAGCCAAGAGATATTAATGGATGGTTCTCCCACAGGAAATGTTAAATAGCCAAACCCTGTGCCAATATTTTATACTACAGCCATTGGAAGTAACATGCAAACAATTTCCTAAATCTATAATTTATCATTACATGGAGGACATTTTGCTAGCTACTTCAAATATAGATTCTTTAGAATCAATGTGTGATGCAGTACAGAAAATTTTGCCTTGTGTGGGATTATAAATTGCTCCTGAAAAGATAAAAAGAGGACATTCTATTAATTATTTAATATATAAAATACGTTGTGGTGAAAATAGGTTGTAGTGTGAAAACCAGGAACTAGTGCTGGTTAAGCTTTGAGGCTTTTGAGCAGGCGTTCAGCTGAGATCCATTCAGATGAGGAGACAGAAGCTTCCAGTCTGAGGAAACAGGATCAGCTGAGGAATTGGCAAGGTGAGGTGGCTGTGGCTTGTTCTGCTTCTCTGATCTTCCAGTATTCACCCCAATACCTGCCCCTCTGTTAGGTTTTATTAATAAGACTTTTAAAGATTTGTGCTACATCTAGCACCCAAAGTTCGTGGTATGAATTCATGAAAAAGCTGTTTGCCTGTGGCCTTGTGGGCCCCAGCTCAGGCTTGAGCTACACATTGCTGTTTGTGGTGGCACACTGGTTGGATTTACTGAATGAGGCAGAGGCAGGAGGATCTCGAGTTTGAGGCCAGCCTAAGAGGCTTGCTAAGGAGAAGCTTCAGCTGGGGCTGAGCCACAAATGGTGGTGGGACCATGGAGGAAGCGGCTGCTGCTCTGAGTTGCTGGCTGATTCTCATCATGTTAGTTACTGTGGTGATGCTGCTACTGGGATGAAGGGTTTACCGCTACTTGTTCAGAGAATTGCCAGGACCATGCTGTTACAAGAAAGCATCAGCAAAGGTCAGTTTGTAAAAGTTTGACAAGACAAATGGTGGGGAGAAATTGTGCTCTTCTAGGGGAGAACATTCATGGTTCCGAAAGACAGACATATATCAGACTGTGATTGCTCAAAACCACATAGGAGGCATCCAAAAAAATCTGCAGGGAACCATGACCATAACTAATAGCAAATCTGAAATCTTAAAAAGGATGATAGGACCCCACAATATTGATTCTACATGGACTATGATAAAGCCATTGAGTTGATTAATACCACAGAAAAATCGGCTTTGAACTACAAACTACTCAGGACAATTTTGAGATGGCTAGCTAAGATGATCCAGATTCACAGACTACACAAGCAAGGACAAGCCTTGAGACAAGCCTTGCACTTTCCCATTATGCAGATACTGGACAAATGATATAGTTAACTCTCCCAGGACTTGACAATTAACCCAAAAATTTTCTTTTCAGGATCCCCTAAAAATGCCTTTGACCCCAGAGAGCAGGAAGTAATTTTAGGAACAGAATGCTCACATTCCCAACAGGTGAGATGGGTGGTTTTTGGTTATTCAATGGATTATGGATAATTGTCATTGTTTAGTATGGTTAGTTAAAAGTTGTTAATTGATAATGGTCAGGAAAATGCTAAACCAAGAAAACTAGATTCAGGGTTCTTGTTTGGAAAAAAAAGAGGACATAGATAAGAGGTAGATTATTGAATCTACTCTGAAAATAAGATATAGAAATGGTAGAATAAAGGATAGATTATTGAATTTACTCTGAAAAGAAAAAAGAGAGAATATGAATATGAGAAGATTAAAAGGTAGATTACTGAATCTACTTTTAAAAGGCAAATACTAATTTTAAGTATTTTACATTGAGGAGAATTTTTTATATCGTATACAAACTATGTGTATCGATACATATTTCTGATTGATTTTGTTAGAAAATATTGTCCACATATTTCTAATCTTGCTCAAGGTATTATACTTATACAGTTGTCTTAATAATGTATTGCAAATTGCTAGTCTTTGAAAGTTATTATTACCAACTAATTAGAATATAAGAAATGGAAGTAATAGTCATTACAATCTAAGTTGTAGTCATATTAGGTATGTTTTCAAGGTCAAGAACAAACATATTTTAGATAGACAGGTCATCTTCAAACCCTTCAAAGATCTGAAGAATATGGCATTTAAGATATTGTAATAACAGATTTTTTTCTTTTTTTTATGACAATGGGACATGTCTTCTCCTGGCAGCACCAGTGTACTTCAGAGAAGATGATGGACATTGAAGAAACTCCTTATGGAGTTTACTTCCATTGTGGCAAATGTTAGCCACTGGGCAAGAAATGCCCTTTTCTTGACTACTGACAGTATGCTGTCCAAAATGGATAAGCAGGACATAAAAGAAAGGACTGCCAATCCTTGCCAAGACAAGGTAGGAAGGCTCTTTAGAAAATCCCACAGGTGTTTCTCTCAGATATTCTAGGCCTATAGGCCAAAGATGAATGCCCTAATATTTCAGAGGAACCTTGTGTGATTGTCCAGGAAGCCAACTGTTTCTGTCATTTCTCACATTTCATGGAAGTCACTGGTTTTCACTTCCTGCTTACTTAGTTAATATTATTTCCTTCTTGGGTCTCTGAGGGAGTTGAAGATTAGATAGTTATAGTTATAGATTTACATGTTAATAAATTCAGAACAGAAACTCATATAAGAGGTGTAAAGTGTATAAGTTTGAAAGGCATCAAAAGTTAGTTTTTGGTTAGTAATTCAAGTTAGGATAGAAAGTGAATTAGGTATATTTTGGGCTCACTAAAATAGGATAGATAATGGAGTATTTTTTCCTGAATTTGTCAAGTGAAAATTGACTAGACATTGTTGATATATTTATGGCCTGTATATATTGTATATAGTTATTGTACTCATTGTATATAATTTTTCTTATATTATGTATAAACTTTTTTATCCACAAAAAAAGGTGGAAATGTGATGATATTTTATTTGTACTGTAACAAATAAAGTTTGCCTGAAAATCAGATGGAAGAGCTACTACTAGTTACCTATAGAGGTCTGGAGGTCTGTACAGACAGACAGCAAGTGACAGAGCTGGGTGGATAGAGGAAGTGATAAGACAGAGTAGAGAGAGGAGCTTACTCTCATTTGATGTAGGATTTTGTAGGGATAAGAATTAGTGGCTTTCAGCTTTTACCCCAATATCTGGCTCCAGTTTGTTTTTTTTTTTTATTAATAAGATCATTTAGCAATTCATGTTACACTCCCCTATTGTGTACCATCCTGCAGTCAAAATTCTGGTTTTGTTTTGCTCTGTGAGGATGAATGACACCATGTGCTAACAAACTGGTATTTTCTGTGACTTTGCACATGCAAGTTCCTTAGATCTAGATTCCTATATATTTATCTTCCAACACTGCTAAATGGAACAAGAAAATAGAAGATAAGAACAATAAATGAAGCAAGGTGTGCTCAGGTCCTATAGTGGTAAGGGGTAATATGATGTATTGTTGCCCTGACTTTTTTTCACCACCTCCAAGAGTAAAGGAAGCAGAGGGATGATTGACCTTCGATGTGTGTATACAGATTTCTGATGTCTGAGCATGAATTTTGTAAGTTAATCACAGGCTCTTCCTATAACACTATAACACTAACCAGCATAAAGTCGTGAGAATACTTCTTTAGATGGATGGATGTTGATGTATAAAGGGCTGGAAACAGATCAAGCCAGCAGTACATCACAATTTAAGCTTTCTACCAGAAGTTTTCAGAATTTCAAGATCATGATACGAAATAGTTCATACAGTGAATTTAAACTCTAGGAGAAATCATAGCCCAGCTAATTCTGACCACACAGTCTTTACTTCTAATATTTTTGTGTTGTTCTGTATGTGTGCAATTGTGCATGCAGGTGGAAATTTACATGTTTGTATATTTTTATTTTGAGCAGATAGGTGATGTCTGCTGCCTTGTTTTCTAACTCTATATAGTGTTATTTGAGGCAAAGTCTTTCAAAACTCCCAGTGTGCATAACCAGTCTGTGTTGTGCACAGGATAGCCAGTGATTTCATGGAATCATCCTGCCTCTGCCCTTCAGGAGTATACTCCCACCATCACTCTTGGCTTTTCATGAATACTAGGGATCTCATCACAAATCCCTGTGTTTTTACATTAGGTACTTGATCCACTGAGTCACCTTCCATGCAACCTTACTGCACATGCAATTTCAACAAGAATATCTCCTACCTATGGTGATATTTTATCTGTGCTGAAATGGGATTTTATTTGTATGTTAATAAAGTTGCCTGGAGATCAGAGATCATAGTCATTAAGCAGAAGTCTGGCAGTGGGAGTACATGCCTTTAATCTGATCACATGGCAGGCAGAAACTCTATGTGTTCAAGGACACAGCCAAGCATGGTGACACACGCCTTTATTCCCAGTACTAACCATAGAGACCAGGAGGTCTGTAAAGACAGGCAGTGACTAGACAAGCAGTGAGGAGGAAAACATTTGGTTGGGTTTAGAGCCAATGAGAAGGCAAAACAGAAAGACAATAAAAAGACAGGACACAGGAATAAGGCCTCTCTCTCCAGGGAAGCGATGGCAGTGCATAGTAAGCAAAAGGAAGTCATGGCTCTTGCTCTGATCTCTTAGTCCTTAAGTCTGTATTTGGCTCTGTGTTTCTTATTTACTAAGACCATTTAGAATTTCATCTACACCTACCAAGGTCTTTGTTTTATGACAAAGGGCCAAAAATTCTTGTTATTATACTTCAGAGGTCATGAGGTCCTTGTGCTCACAGATAAGTTTTTGGAAACCAAAAATACTGAACTTTCAGGGTTGACTCTTCAATTGAAGAGATACATAACTTGTTTTTCACCAAGAATGTTGCAACTGGATGTAATTAATAGAATGGTGACCTCTGATATCTGTAGGGCCAGGACACACCTGACTCCCACAGACTTTTATGTTGCTTTCAGTCCCTCTACTTAGAACTTAGATTGGGAATTGTTTCTCAGTTACTAGAACCAATATTTGTAGAAGAGATCCTTTGTACTTGTAAAATGTTTCAGTGTTAACATGTCTTAAGCTTTGTTGTACACACTGGAATAAGTTACCACGTGGAAACTTTCCCCCAAACTTATGCTGAGCTTAAACATGCCTAAAATAAAGTGCCAAGTGTCAACCTCTAGAAATTTGAACCAACAATGAGTATTGAGTTGTATTGTCCTGGATTTTCTTCTTGACTCAAGTACATCTTATTGTGGAGGACCTGGTGTTTGCAAACATCCCCACTATATACCTTGAGGGAAAACCTGAATTTATGTACAAACAGCTGGATTTGTGCATCCGTATTACAATGTATAAATTGATTGATAGTGTCAATGTTAAATCCTATAAGCAACATGTAAAGAAACAGGAAAATTGAAGTGACATCAAATTTTAAATATCAAGTATAAAGAATCCATGCAGATGTCTTCTACAACATTAATTAAAAATCAGTTACATTGGTTTGTGCTGGGAAATGTCACATTTCACAACTCATTGTTTAGTTACAGGAAGGGCCTTAAGGCAGCACATTTGAGATGGAAGATTTTATTCTCACATATGTAATATGCATTCAGAGTTTTGTATTATTTGGGAAATTCACTGAACAATGAATGTCTGACTTGCTGATAAAAAAAACATTTTCAAGAGTCTGGTGAGATGTTAAGAGCACTGACTGGTCTTCCAGAGGACCTGAGCTCAATTCCCAGCAACCACATGGTGGCTCACAACCACCTATAATGAGATCTGTTGCCCTCTTTTGTTGTGCAGGGATGCATGCAGGCAGAACATTGTATACATAATAAAGATATAAATCTTTAAAAAAACATTTTCAAGATACATTTCAATGTTTAAACCCAAGGTGCTAAAAATGAAGCAAAATTATGTCAAGACTCCTAAGAGCAAGTTTGACAGAGAGTGCAGTAGCCAACTTTATTTTCAGGACAAGGTTTTTAATCACAGAATGTGTAATTACCAAAAGACATTAACATAATAAAAATAGAGGGAATTTGAAGAAGTGTCAAAACCAGATGTTGGATCTTAAGTTTTCTATATGCATTCATTGCTTTATAAAGCATAACTATTTCCAGTTGTGCCTGTCAAATAATATTTCATAGCATTAAACTAGATGTGGCTCTCAAGATGTTTGGATACTTAAACAAGAATAGAATCATACTAAGGAGAAGTAAGTTTTATTTAACAAGCTAGTCACCAAATGTATCAAGAAAACATGAACATAATTGCTATTGTTAGTGTATCATGATCATAGTAATTTTTTTTCGGAAATCTAAATTTTACATATGTATTTTTATTTAGCTTTGTAGATTACAATATGTTACCAAAAACGTGACAAACACATTGCATGAAGTAGGGTAAACAGAACTTGAGTGAGTGTTTTTATGCACTTGACTAAACATAGATGCATTAAGGCACATACACAAATTACAACACAAAAGTTTATGCATGCACACCAATGTTCTTCTGTGATGTTTGTCCACAATGTACATACCATTCTCAGGCATGAGGGATTAATCAAGAACCATGTATTGTGCTTTAGTTTATGTTTTTAATCATATCAGGTTCTTATAAATTTTTCATCCAGGGAACAGAGTGACTGGATGCTATAGAATCTTGACTCATGAGCAGAAAGGGACTCACAGATGGGAAATACCCAGAGATGACTATGGATGTGTTTACCAGGAGATAGCTAGGATTATTCAAGAATACCAGAAACAGTTGAAACAGACAAGCATGTATATAAAAGAAAACAAATGTACTCACTTCAAGAAGGATGGTCTTGATAGCCCTGGACTCAGTGGAAGATTTTGGGAAAGTTTTGGTAGAAGGCATGTGTTGTATTCTCTGCTTGGGGCTATACAGGGGAAGAACCATTGATATGCTGGCCCAGACCATGAGGCCCCCACATACAGCATCAAAGAGAGGTAGAAACACAACATGCAGATTTTGCCAGTTTTTTTCAAGAAAATGGAGCAGTACCCACAGTCTCTGTTTATATTGTGTGAAATGATTTGAGGAGTATTTGTGTTAGGCCTTCTGTGAAATTCTGTACTAAAACCATTTGGTTCTGAGGTTTTTTGTTTTTTTATTTTTATTTTTTGGTTGGAAGAGCTAAAATAATTGCTTCTATTACACAAGGATGTATAGACCTGTTTAAATTGTTTATCTGATCTTGATTTAACCTTGGTAAGTGGTATGCATTGAGAAAATTATCCATGTCTTTTACATGACCAAGTTAAGTGGAGTCAAGGTATTTAAAATATGTCCTTATGATTCTCTGCATTTCCTTGGTGTCTGTTGTTATGTCCTTTTCATTTTTAATTTTGCTAGTTGGGAATTCTTTCTCATCAATTTTAATTAGTATGGACAAGGGTATTTCAATCTTATTAATTTTGTTAAGGACACAACTCTTGTTTCATTGATTCCAGGATTTATGTTTGTTTTTGTTATGTTTATGGATTTAAGCCTTGAGTTCAGTTATTTCTTGCTTTCTAATTTTGGCTGTGATTTCTTTTTTCTCCAGATTTCATGTGTGCTGCTATGTTAGTAATATGAGATATCTCTTCTTTTTTTTTCATGTAGACATTTAGTGCTATGAACTCTCCTCTCAGAACTATCTTCACTGGTTCCTATACTCAATTTTCATATGCTTTGTATTTATTTTCATTCAGTTTTAGAAAGTCTTAAATTTATGCCTTAAACCTTTTTTCATTCAGTAGTAAGTCCTTTATTTTCCATGGGTTTGTAAAGTTTCTCCTGTTTCTGTTGTTGTTGATTCCAGATATAAGCATGGTTTTCAGAGTGGATGCATGGTGCTATTTCATTTTTTCTTGTATCTATTGAGTGTGTGGTCAATTTTGGAGAAATTTAGATGAACCGCTGAAAAAAAGGTATTTTATTTTTGTGCATGTTTGAATGAAATATTCTGAAAGTACCTCTTAGGCCCATTTGGCTTTTAATATCAGCAAGTCAGTACTTTTGTGCTTAATTTTTGTCTGCATTGAAGGTCCACTGATGAGAAGGGACACTGAGTCTTCCACTATCAATGTTTGAGGGTCAATATGTCATTTAAGATGTAGATTGTTTTATTTATGTACTTTAGTGTCTTTAATTTTACTGTGTAGATGTTAAGAATTGCAATATCATCTACATGGAGTATTACTTTGATGACTATGTAGTGTCCTTTCCTATTTCTTCTCATTTAATTTTGCTTTGAAGTATATTTTATCAGATATTAAAATGGCTACAACAGCATGATTCTTAGGTACATTTGCTTGTAATATATAGTTCTGGTCTTTTTACATGAAGTGATATCTATCCTTGATGTAAAGGCATTTCTCTTGAATGCAAAAGAGGAACGGATTTTGTTTTCACATCCATTCTATCAGTGTGTGTATTTTTTTGTGGATTGCAATCCCTGAGATTGAGAGATATTAATGGCAAATGACTGTTGATTCCTCTTATTTAGTTGTTGCTGTTATTGTGGTGTTTGTATTAATAGTACTGGTCGTGTGTGTCGTTCTTAGTGAGAGTGTTCTTATTCTTTTGATTTGTTCATCTGGAATTATTTATTCCCTGTTTTTCTAGGGTGTGGGAAACCTCTTTTGGTTACATTATTTCTGTAGTGCCTTCTTTAGGGCAATATTTGTAGACAGTTATTGCTAAAATTTAGATCTATCTGCGAATTTCATATTTTATCCATCTATGGTGACTGAAAATTTTGCTGGGTATAGTAGCCTGGCTTGCTATCAAAGGTCTCTTAGAATCTGTATAACATCTGCCCATGACTTTCTGACTTTTAAAGACTTCACAGAGAACTCAAGTGCTAGGCTCTGCCTTTATGTGCTAATTGGTTAATTGATCGTTTTCAATTTCAGCTTTCAATTTCTTTGTTTTATACATTCACTATTTTGATTATTCTGTACCAAAGGAAATTTTCCTTCAGGTCTAGTCTACTTGGTGTTGTGCTTACTTCTTGCACCATTTAGGTGCCTCCTTTTTTACGTTAGGAAAATTTTCTAGTATGGTTTTGTTTAAATATTTTCTGTGCCTTTGACCTGATTTTCTTTTACTATTCCAATTATTCTCAGATTTGTTCTTTCCATAATATTCCAGATTTCCTCAATGCTTTGTGGCAGAAGTTTTTCAGATTTTACATTTTCTTAACGAAAGTATTTCTTCTATTGTGGTCAGTGCCTGAGTTTCTCTTTTCCATGGTTTATATTCTGTTGGTGAGACTTGAATCTGAGGTTCCTGTTTGAGTTCTTACATTTTTAATTTACAGTCTTCCTCAGTTAAGGATTTCCTTATTGATTTTTTTCCACTTTCCCATCTTGAAATGTTTTATTCATTTTCTTTCATCGCTTATTCATGTTTTCATAGATGTCTTTAAGAGATTTACTCATTTCATCTTTAAGGACATCTATCATATTCATAAACGGTATGTTAAAATCTTTGTCATGTGCTTCAGTTACGTTGCAATACTCAGGGGCTACTGCAGTAGAGTTGTGGGGCTCCAATGGACTCATAGAGTTTGGTTTGTTACTGTTTGTATTTTTACATTGATGTCTAGGCATTTAGGTTTGGGATGATCATAATTATAGGTGTTGATATCTGGACTAGTCTTTATTTTATGAATGCTGTTTTTCTTTTTTATTTCTTTTCCCTTCTGCCATTGTTTGGAGTGTATTGTGGCTGCATGTTACCTGGTAGGAACTTTGTCTAGGATCGTGATAATTTATGTCCCTGTGGCTTCAGTGTAAAATCTGTTTCTAGTTATTGTGAGATGACACTTAGAAATGAAGATGAGGGAGGGAGACAGAGGCAGAGACAGAGAGACAACAAGAGAGAAGAAATACAAAAAGATAAAATTAAAAATAAATTTAAAAAACAGAAAAAATAAAATTAAAATAATAAGAAAGGCCTGACACAAAACAATGAAACAAGGCACCTCCAAAGATGACTTTGTTTTTATTTTCTTGGACCATATAGTACTGGATTTTTGGCCTACCCTTAAAAGAAGTTGGTTTCCCTAGTGATACTTCCTTGGAAAAATCTAAGTATTCATTTGAAAGTGATTATCATTCGGAGATAGCCATGGAGTGATCAGTGAAGGGATGAATCCACTTTTCCTTTCAGCTCAAGGACCCCACATGTTTCTACTTTTCAAAATTAATGGAAAATTTTGAGGGTTAATTCTAAGATCTAGCAAATCTATACCAATATAAAGAAGATGAAAATTTGAATAATGAAAATCAGTTTTACAGAAGCAATGAACACAGAAATAAAACGAAATAACTCATGGCTCACAGTTACCATAGTTCCTGGTAAGTTCTTCTGATGTATTCCCATTATTGTATTAAAATGAGTGATTATTCTTTCAGGGACAAGTACTATCAAATTTGTAAATATTCTGTTTATAAGTAGAAACTGAATAAAAAACATGTGAGGCCATTCAATTAATTTATTTGCAAGAGAAGAATCTAAGATTAATCTGGTAAAGGCGTTCTTATTCAATGAAAATTTACTAGTATGTCAAGTAGAATGGCAAGATAACTATCATGCAAAATAGTCTGCACTACAAATAAGATTGTCAGTGTTTTGTTAGAGGACTTAAATTTTATGAAAAAACTTAATAGTCCTTCATGGTCAAAAATCATGTGAGATATTCAAATATACATATGATGTAGCATAAAAATTATGTGTGTGTGTCTGTGTGTGTGTGTGTGTGTGTGTGTGTGTGTGTGTAGTGTCTGTGGCACATCACACTCACATTTCTGATGTGACAGTTTCACTACTATACTGGAAATGTACTGGTGATTGAAGACACTACAGTGCATTAATAAAAAACACATAATTTCCTTTTTGTCCATGTGATTACTTATTTCTATTCTTTGCACAAGCAAAGGAGAGTGGATTTTCATGGGGTTCATTGTTCAGTTGAAGAAAGAGAATGACAGCTGGAAAACAGTCAGAGGATAGTGCAGTCATGTTGACCATGAGAAACCGTAGATTATATTGAAGAGTTAAATTAGCTTGCAAGAGGCAGGAAAGTATAGAAGAGAAGACAAAAGTGCTGACCAATAGCAGAAGGGTGGCTCTGGATTCAGGCAAGGATCTGAAGGAGAAGTTGCTCCCATGAATGTGCTCATTCTCTTCCTTTGTCTGTAGAGGATGAAAACCATGGAACCACTAGACCATAACATCACCTTACTGAACGAAACATAGATACTTGAGAGTAATACTGCATAGAGGTTGTCAAAGGTCTTATTATGACAAAGAGAAGAACAGTACTGAAACCCTTTTAGATTCATCATATTTCTATATCTCCATCTTGCAATCATGTTCATAGGAAAATGAATGTTTACAATGAGGGAGAGGATTCAACTCAGTCCCACACTTTAAGCAATGTTACTGTAAGACTTGATGTTAAGCTTTATTCATCTATTGCCCTTAGGGCTGATGGCAATGGCTTGGCAGACACTCAGCAAACTGGTGCTACTGATGCACACACCCCTCTGTATTCTGTGAAGATAGAAGAGCAGTTTTCATGCAAAATCATCACAGAAGTCTTTCCAGTCACAAGCAGCCATTGTCTGTGGCACTTCTCTACACAGGGGAGTTAACAAGTTGGCTACAAACAAGTGTTGCAAGATACAGTCTGTGGACTTTAACCTACCCCCAGTGAGATGCAGAAATAGAAAATGGTAGGGGAGAGAAGAATTTCCTAGGATTCCATCCACAGTCTATGCAAAGAATATTACTACCATGGCCAACTCACCTGCTACTGTGCTCTCAGATCCTGCTTGCTAAGTATGAAGCTGTTCATGAGAATGTTAAGCACAGGAGGCATGCACTGTGTGCAACCCAGTCTTCCAATTCATAGTTAGTATCTCACTTGCTACTTTAACTTGTTTAGTTTTTGGGGTAAAGATTTATTTCAAAGAATTAATTTGTAATTTTAGACACTATAGTGTATCAGTATCTACCATGAATGCAGCACTCATTTCTTCCATGAATCTCAGAGAATGGAAAATCACTGCTATAGCTGGCATTACACTGGCTAAAAAAAGTGAGAGAAGTTTTGCTCAATTAAATATTTGTATATTCATATTTGATTAGTGATCAGATAGGACTTTTAACTGACAACACAGATGCAGGTAAAAGGACATATCTGTATCTCAAAAAAAACATAGGTTAATTATAAAAATTAGGAGAAAAACAAACTTGATCTTATACTATTAGACCATTATTATCTAACATTGTATATTTTTGTAGTAAAAAAATACCAAATTTATAATTTATTTTTAGACAAAATTAAGGAATCTCTATACATGGAGGGAAAAAGAGCTGGAACCTGTCTCATGACAGGTGTGTAATGTTTGAAAATGATCCAAATCCCAGATTGGTACATGCATAATCATTTATTCATAATGATGTTAAAATCAAAAATAAAGGACAATTTATAACAGCTTAAGCCACATGCAATAGCTTAATAGCTATAAAGAAGAAGTAACCCAAGATGAAATTTGGGAAGTTTGTCCAGCATTGCCATTGGTCAGAAGGTTAATAGAGAACAGAGCATGCATTTTTTTGTTTCTAAGAATTTATTTTTTTTTACTTAACTAATTTATTAATTTTACATCCTGATGGCAGTCTTCCCTCCCTCCTTTCATGCTACTCTTTTACCTCTTTCCCCTGAACCCTGCATCCATCCACTCTTCCTCCATATTAACTCAGAAAGATGTAGGCCTCCCATGAGCATAAGCAAATCATGGTATATCAAGTTAACCTAAGACCAAGCACCTTCCCCTGCTGTAGAAGTAACCATCTTATTAAATAAGAAAAAAAGAGCCAATGTAAAGATAAAAGCCCAAGAGGTCAGAGCTAAGAGCCTTACCCTTTCTGCTTCAGCGATCCTCTTCAGCCAAGAGAGACCTACTTCCTGTGTGTTTGTCTTTATATAGACTTTCTGTGCTGCCTTCTCATTGGTTGTAAACACAACCACAAGACCGCCTTGTCACTGCCTGTCTGTACAGACCTCCAGGTCTTCTATGGTTGGTATTGAGATTAAAGGCGTGTGTCTCCAATGCTGGCTGTACCCTTGAACACACAGAGATCTATCTCTGCCTACCAAGTGCTGGGATTAAAGGCATGCACCACCACTGCCCAGCTTTTGCTATGGCTCTAATAGCTCTGACCCCCTTGGCAACTTTATTTATTAACATACAAATAAAATCACATTTCAGTACAAATAAAATATCACTATATCTCCCCTTTTCTATTTTAATAAAAATAAAAAAGGAAAAAGGTTATAACTAACATAAGAAAAACTATATACAAAAGTACAATAACTATATACAATATATACAAGTAATAAATACTTAAACAATGTCTAGTCCATTTGTATTTGACAAAATCAGAGAAAATAATTCCATTATCTATCCTATTTTGGTAAGTCCAAAATGTACCATTCTATCACTTTCTATCCTAACTAATCTTCAACTATTACTAACTAATCCTCAACTCCCTCAGAGACCCAAGAAGGAAATAATATTACCTAACAAAAATACAAACAGGAAGTGCATTCAAGCAACTTCCAAAAAAAATTGTGAGTTGACAGACACAGCCAGCTGCCTGGACAGTCACCCAAGTTTTCTCCACAGTGATGGGGCATCATCTTCAGCCTATAGGCTTCACGTATCTGACAGACTTATTTGTGAAGTAGGATGTACACAAGGTCAATAGTTCGACCTCACATTGGGTGAGAGCAGTCCATGTACCAGAAACACCTGAATTCCACTAGTGTCCTGTCATGATTCAGGATTTTAAATTCTGGAAATTGTTGATGGTTTTTTAATTCAGCTGTCCATTCTTCTTGGCTGTGTATATGTGGCTTCATCTCAGCATCCCACTCTTCTCCACATCCCTCTATTAAATGCCAGTCTACTATTGAGAGGTGTGAGCTTAGTTACTCTTCAAGAATAACTGTTTCAGCTGCTGTTCCATTGCACATCAGAAGCCATCGGCCCACTGCCTGTTCAGCTGCCTTCGAAGGAAAGGGCACTGTAACTTTTCTGGATTGTGAAGGCCACTTCAGGGATGGTGCCATATTGTCCTGGCCTCAGAAGATGCCTTTTGATAAAGCCATAACCACACTTGTTTTGGCAAGAATCAGTAGTCCTTTGTTTCCTGTCCTGTCTGTCCTGTTTGTCAGCAGTTGATTCGAGGATACTTTGTTGTTCAGTGGCTAACTTTTGCCACAATGAAAGTTAACTCCTTATGCAGTTAATTCAATGCCCATATTTTCTCTGAAGTAGATTGGTACTGCCAGAAGCCAACATGTCTCATAGTCATAACAAAAAAGGGAATTTTTCTAAGTTATTAAAACATTTAAATGCCATATTCTGTAGATCTCTGAAGGGTTTGAAGATGACCTGTCTATCTAAAATATATCTGCTCAATCTTGAAAACATATGAAATATGATTACAATTTCTATTGTAATGTCTAACTACTAACTTTCACTTCTTTATATCCTAATAGTTGGTAATAATACCATTCAAGAATCAGCAATTTGCATTACATTGTTAAATGAATGGTATAAGTACAATATTTTGAACAAGATTAAAAATATGTATGGCATTTTCTAACAATATCAATATTCCTGCTAATTGACGAATTCTCAATTTTCCTTTCCAAATCAAGTCAGAGATTTTTTTTCCACATAAGTTTTTAATTTTTTATTCAGATTATTTGGTAAAAATATCCATTCCAATATAATATCTTCCCTCTGCATTAATATTCCTGTGGGAGAATGCCTAGAAGGTAAAATAACCAAACTACAATCCAGCTTTGGATCAATACTATCCACGTGCCTTTCATGTACTTTCTTTTCTACTAAGGCCAATTTTTTCTCAGCTTCAGGTGATAATTCTCTTGGACTCTTTGAGTCCTTGTCACCTTCTAAGGTTTTGAACAAATTATTCAGTTCATCATTTTTTACCCCAACAATAGTTCGTAGTTCGGAAATGTCTCCAAATAATCTTTGAAAGTCATTAAGTGTCTGTAGTCGATCTCTTCTAATTTGCACCTTTTGGGGTCTAATTTTTTGTAGCTCTATTTTATATCCTAAATAATTAATAGAATCTCCTCTTTGTATCTTTTCAGGAGCAATTTGTAATCCCCAGCCAGGCAAAAATTTCTTTACTTCTTCAAACATTCTTTCTAAATAAAGTACCTGCATTTGAGTCAGCTAGTAAAATATCATCCATATAATGATAAATTATAGATTTAGGAAATTTTTTTACGTACCACTTCCAATGGCTGTTGTACAAAATATTGACACAGAGTTGGGCTATTCAACATTCCCTGTGGGAGGACCCTCCATTGAAATCTTTTAACCGGTTGAGAATTGTTATAAGTAGGCACTGTGAAAGCAAATCTTTCTCTGTCTTTTTCTTTCAAGGGTATTGAAAAGAAACAGTCTTTTAAATCAATAACTATGAGAGGCCATCCTTTTGGTAACAGAGTAGGCAATGGAATTTCAGATTGTAGAGAGCCCATTGGCTGAATTACATTGTTTATTGCTCTAAGGTCTGTTACCATTCTCCATTTACCAGATTTCTTTTTAATAACAAATACAGGAGAATTCCAAGGGCTGGTTCATTCTTCAATATGCTGAGCATTTAACTGTTCTTCTACAAGCTCTTCTAAAGCCTGGAGTTTCTCTGTGGTTAAAGGCCATTGCTGAACCCATACAGGCTTGTCTGTTGACCATTTTAAAGGTAGAGCTGTTGATGTCTTTGGAAGATCATCAGTTGTTGTGCCCTGTTCTTGTATAATATGGATGGCTGGTGACCACTCATTAGAATAGTATCTTCTAATATTTCTCTTAGAAAAATGTACTAGTTTATGATTTGTTTCTGAGGTTGGAGGGATGCTAATCTGAGAATTCCATTGTGGCAACAGGTCTTGACTCCACAGGTTCATAGCTATGTTAGCCACATATGGTTTTAATTTTCTTCTCTGTCCTTCTGGACCTATACATTCTAGCCATCTTGCACTCTGTTTTACTTGAGATAATGTCCCAATTCCTAACAGTTGAATGTTTACCTCCTGAAGAGGCCAAGTTGGATGCCAAAATTCTGGTGCAATTATGGTAGTGTCTGCACCTGTGTCTACCAGACCAGACAACAAAACACCATTTATTTTTATTGTTAATTTTGGTCTTTGTTCATTAATATAGGTTTGCCAAAAAACTTTCTTTATGTTTTTCCCTGAATTTTCTATTCTCTCTGTTTCCTCATGCTGACCAGAATGATTTATTCCAATAGGCATTTGGTTATTTAATTTCTCTGAGTAGGGGTTTCCTCTATGACTGAAGGAAAGGTTTGAACTGGATTTGCTTTGGGGGCCTGCCTGAGGCCCTTCTGGGAGTTTCCCAAAGCCCATGGTAAAGGACTACCTTGCCTGTCCCTTGTTGATCTACAGTCTTTGGTCCAGTGTTTTCCCTTACCACACATTCTGCATACTCCAGAAGTAAGGTACATTCTGTTGCCATTATTCCTTGAAGAAACATTGTTTCTAGGAATGACCTGTTTACAGTCCCTTTTCACATGTCCTTGCTTTCCACATCCAAAACATCTAACATTTCTCAAACCTTTTAAAATTGCTTCTCCTACCCACATATCATCATGGTCAGGAGCCTCAACATTAACCGTGTCTCTAATCCAATCTTCCAAGGGTGCAGATCTTGCCTTTAGCTGCCTGATTATTCATTTGCATGCTCCATTCGCATTCTCAAAGGCCAAAGATTTGATTATTATCTGACTAGCCTCTGAATTCGGGACCATTCTCTGTACTGCTGAAGTCAATCTTTGTAAGAAATCTATGAAAGATTCTTTTGGGCCCTTTCTATCCTTTGTAAATGACTCAGTTTTTCTTCCTGGTTCCTCAACTCTATCCCATGCATTCAAGGCTGCTATTCAACATAGAATTAGGGTCTGGACATCATATAAACATTGGGTTTGTACTACAGCATATTGGCCTTCTCCAATAAGCTGATCCTGGAAGACTTGTATTCCTTTATCCCTCCATTGTTTTTCTATATTTTTAGCCTCCCTATTGAACCACATTTGCAACTGGGTTCAAGAACAGCCTGTGTCATTCCCATCAGTCCTGTGGTAGAATCCTATTATATGTTGACCAAGAGTTTAACATTTGCTTTACATATGGGGAATGCATGCCATAAGATACTATTGCCTCCTTAGAACTTCGTAAGTCTAACATTTCAATTGGAATCCAAGTATTTTTGTCCATTCTCTTCACCAGGTAGCTGCTGTACGGCTACCAGATAAATTAAGAGTGATTGTGTGAAAACAGGCTTTCTTTCTGTAACCTTATGATCCAATCTTGAAACAACTTCACTGTTAATTTGTTCTGTCTGAATTTGAATTTCTCTATAATTCATTTTAACAGGTTTAACAGGTTTTTCTAAAACTTTTATCCTGGCACTTAAATTGACTATCTTTTTAAATAGTAAAATGAGGATAAGAAAAGTAATAAAGTGCATAATTCGATCAACATTAATCTTCTCATATAGATGTTCCATTGTCAGACTGCTTAAAATTTCAAACAAAGCCCAACTTTCTTCCAATGTACACAAAAAACCCATTTTTTAATGTGGAAAAAAAATTACTCTTTTAGTTCCCTTTAAAATATCTGACATCTTAATTGACTTACTAAATCTGCGTAGAAAAGTAGAAATCCGAGGGAATTTCCAAATAGCCACCTAGTGACCCAGGTGTGAATCCAGAGAGAGAGAGAGAGAGAGAGAGAGAGAGAGAGAGAGAGAGAGAGAAAGCACAGGAAAGCATAGCCAAAAGTTCTGGTTAAAAGCTTAAATCCAGCCACATGTTCCAGCTTGAGCAGAGTCAAACCTGGGCTCCGGCTTCCTTAAGCTTCAACCATGTGCATTGGCTTTACAGGCAGGGGCCCTGTTCAGCAGGGCAGGCCTGAATTGTTTGTAGCACTGAATTTAAGCAAGTAGCTCCAGCTGCAGCTAACCGCTTGTGGCTAGGGTCAGTCTGGTCTGAGACCAAGCCAACCTGGGCCCGAGCTAGGGAGCTGGGCTGCCCAGGTGGGAAACCAGACCTGCCACCAAGCCAAGCCAAGCAGTTTTTAATGGATTCTTGCCATATGGGTGCCAAATGTAGATGTAACCAGCCATTTTATTAAATAAGAAACACAAAGCCAATACAAAGATGAAAGTCAAGAGGTCAGAGCAATAACTAAGAGCTAAAAACCTTACCCTTGCTGTCACTGTTGCTGTACCTCTTCGAAAGAGACCTACTTTCCTGTGTCTGTCTTTTTTATAGAGTTTCTGTTCTGCCTTCTCTTTGGTTGTAAACCCATCCCCATGACCTGCTAGTCACTGACTGTCTGTACAGACCTCCAGGTCTTCTATGGTTGGTATTGAGATTAAAGGCGTGTGTCTCCAATGCTGGCTGTATCCTTGAACACACAGAGATCTACCTAGCTCTGCCTACCAAGTACTGGGATTAAAGGTGTGCACCACCACCACACAGCCTTTGCCATGGTTTGCTAATAGCTCTGACCCCCGGGCAACTTTATTTATTAACATACAAATCACATTTCAGTACAAATAAAATATCACTATAGCATAGGAATAAACCACTGTGCTTGAATGTTTTGTCTCTAATCTCTACTCTCCTGGAGTCCCTGAGGCTGATAGTAATGGCCTGGAAAACTCTTATGAAGCTGCTACTTCAAATACATGTACTGCTGCTCATTTTTTCAAGGTAGAGAAAGAGCTTGGATCCAAAATCAGTTACAACAACTTTCAGCCTAAAAGCTTCCATGGTCTGCAGCAATCCTTTGTAAAGCAGAGTTAAGACAAAGGCTTGAACCTGAATGAATGGCAATTGAGAAAACGTGTAAAGTTACAGTGCAGTGCCCTGACTGCTGCTTTGATGGCTTCTTCAAATGCAGTTTACAATATTTCCTTTTTGCTTACACATAAATGCTCACCCTACAATTCTGGGGCTTTAAGCTATCTTTTACATCATGGGTACACATGAATGTAAACTTCTATAGTCAGGTCACTATAAGTCATGGGTGAATATTACAGCAACTAACAGATACTATAATGTGATAGCAATTTGTGAAATGTGTGAATCATGTTCAATCCTGAGGTACTACCTTGAAACCTGTATGGTTTCAAATAGCTTTTCCTAGATCCACGTGAGGAATATAGGTGTAATGTGTTACAGAACTGTTAAAAACCATACCATGTATTTTGGACAATAAACACAAATACATTTACAATATTGAATGTGAGAAAAATAATCTGTCTTCAGTCTCAGATCACACACAAAAATTGTAATGAATACCAGCAGAATATCAAAGTATTGGCTATTAATATCAGAGTGGAGAAAATATTAATATACATGATGTATATGCAGAATTGTTGTGTGAACAATGAAAATGAATTGTCTAAACTGGGAAGAGTTCAAATGTAGACTTTTTTAGAATATTGCTTAGGATCACTTTCAGTTCACAGATGAATTTTAGGATATCAAAAAGTTTTCCACATCCATCTTATACATATCCAAACTCATCACTTTCAAATTCTTACACCAAGGTGCTTCAATTTCCACGTGATTTCAATATTTTGAAAACTGACTGCAGGGCACACCTCTAACAGCTGGCACCAGATGGCAGCATTTCCTTAACTCTCCTTACCTACATTTATAGAGAAAATGACCAAAGGGACCCAACATTATGCACATTTGTTGAAGAGATTCAAACATTTTCTCAATTTATTTTGTTTTACTTAAATTTATATAAAGACATTGTTCCATTAGCATATGGACAGTCATTCTGGGAACAATTCCATTAGTCTTACAAACTAATGCTAGTTTTATTTCAAGTACAAAACCATCATGCACACTACCAACACAAATATTAATATATTTCATGATTCTTATAATGATAGTTAAATAGCAGATTATTAACATAATATTGTGTTTCCAAGTATACTTTGTTTTATTTCACTTTTCTTTTGTATAATTTGAAACATTTAATTAGCAAATACTGAGTATAACAAGGGTACAAAGGGAAGATTTGGGATATGTGAATTTGGTATTCTACTCACTACAATCACATTCAGCAATACATCTGTCACCAACCACAGTGACCACTTTGGAAATGAGCACTAAGGTCAACACAATATGTACTTTATCATGGTTCAGTTAACTGCATTAACTGCATTCATGCTCCTTTGTTCTGTTCATTCATACTCTTCATAATTGAAAGATTAAATCATTTTAGGAGATTTGGAGATCACCTTAAACCACTATTTTCTTTACTCCATAAGTCCTGTTACTATAGAATATATTAAATATTTGCAGACTTCAGCAATGTTAAATGTCCAGAACCACATGTATCTTTGCTAATTAACCCTATTCCTCAGTGGTGTCTCCCCTTCCTTTACAATTTTGACATACACACAGGTTCAATCCACACTCCCATTTTGATAGGGCCTCTTACCCACAATCTTGACATAGGATTTCCTTTATGAACATTTTTTTTTGTGGGCTATCTTTCTGTATGCTTTGAATAAGTGTTGCTCACATTGGTTAATAAATAAAACTGCATTGGCCTATGGCAGGGCAGAATGGAGCCAGGTGTGAAATCCAAGAGAGATAGAGAAGAAAAGCAGGGGTGGGCAGGTGCTGTGAGCCACTGTCAAGAGAAGCAACACGTGAGAGAATAGGTAGTGCCCCAAAGCCATGTGACAACATATAGATGAATAGGAATGGGTTGAGTTGAATTGAAAGAACTAGCTAATATAAGCTAAAGCCATATGCCATAGTTTGTAATTAATATAAGCCTCTGAATTATTATTTTATAAGTGACTGTGGGACCATGGGTAGGATTGATTCATCCTCCCATTAGGGCTGGGCAGGACCAGAGAAACTTCTGGCTACATTTGATCCCCAACGTTTTAGCAAGAATTAGAACCCAAAATCTGAGAAAGCTTTAAAGAGGGTTTCTAAAATGGAGCAAAGAGCAGCTTCCTAGTTGTGTCTCTCAGGCAAGCCATAATACAAAAATACCTCAGCATGGAGGCTTGAGCTACAGTATGGTGTGTTCAGGGCATGTGGGCTTGACCTACAGAATGGCAGGTACCCACCACAGTACACAGAGATGTTTCCAAGCCATGCAGTGCACTGTGTGGTGGATTTAGTTTTTGCTAGTACAGACAAAAAAGGGGGTTTCTGGGCTGCACACTGCTTGATGGAGGCATAGACCCACTGCTTCCTAGAGTTGGTGGTAAACATAGCTCTGCCATGTTAAGAAGCCAAGAGGAGTGGAGTCAGCACCCAAGTCTGCTGGTTTGGTCCTAGCCACACTGAAGTTCTGCAGTTTAAAACAATGGTCAGAAGGTGGAGACAATCATAATATGTAATATATACATATACATATACATATACATATACATATACATATAATAAAATAAATTCCCTAAAAAGGAGAATAAAGTAATATAAAAAAATTAAGCCACACAAAGGTGGAAATTACACAGCCAGTCTGGACTGTGTTGTCTTTGGGATTTTTAACTGGAAAGAGATATTTGATTATAAAGGCTCCTCAATGAAACCAATATGTATATTTTAAAGGTATCTTGACTTTAAAATTTGTGGATAGGAATATGTTGCTTTGGAAAAGAGGTTCTGCTTTTGTTTCCACAGAAGATTAGAACCTGTGGATTTCTTCCAGGCTAATATGGTTTGATCAACCAAGAACCACTGAAAGGTCAATAATGCCTCAAACACTAATACAGCCTTATTTTAACTATAACTCTTAATTTTCTCAGGATCCCCATAAGTTTGCCTGAACCCCCATCAAACAGGAAGTAGTATTAGAAGCTATTCCCAAATTTCCAAATATTGTTTATAAATGTTTATTTTTATTTAAAGCTGGTTGACTATAAATGCAATCTCTTTCTAAAAAGAAAAGGGGATATAGATATGATAGGATAAAAGGATAGATTATTGAACTTACTTTTAAAGAGCAAGAATTCGTTTGAAATGTTTTACGTTGCTATGGATTTTGGTTTATTGATACAAATTTAAAGTTAATTTTGTTACACTGTATATATATATTTTTATTCCTGTTGAAGGTATTATGTTTATGTATCTCATTTAAAAATGTAATATATACTTAAGAAATACAAATTAATAGTTAATTTTTTTTTGGTTTTTCGAGATGAGCTTCTATGCATAGTTTTGGTTGCCCTGGTTCTCACTCTATAGACCAGGCTAGCCTCAAACTCATAGAGATCTACCTGGCTCTGCCTCCTGAGTGTTGGGATTAAAGGCATGTTCCACAACCACCCAACTAATACTCAAATTTATAGTCATGTTAGTTAAGCTTTTTTAGATATACAAAGATATATTTCAAGTGGGTAGGTAATCATCAAACACTTCAAAGACATACAAAATATGGCATTTGAAGTGTTTTAAGAACTTAGACTTTTCTGGACATTGAGACATGTCTGCTCCTGGCAGCACCAATCTACTTCAGGGAAGATGATGGGCATTGACGAAACTCCACATGGACTTCTTTCTTTATGGCAAAAGTTAGCCATTTGGGGAAAAAAAAACTGCTCTTGCCTGGATTGTTTGATAGTATGTCAAATAACTTGGACATGAAAGACCCATAGGAAAATGAATAATGAATTTTTCAACAACAAGGTTAAGTGGTCCTCCAGGTTATTGCTTTGCAGAGTAGACTGCCAGACATTGTTCAGGAAACAGGGAGACGTAACTGAGAAACTATAGGCCTCTAGGCTGAAGATAGATGCCCCAACATTAAGCAGGAACTTTGAATGATTTTTCAGGCAGCCAGATGTCTCTGTCATTTCTAGAATTTTGAAAGTTGCTTACAATGCACTTCCTGTTTACTTAGGCAATATTATATCTTTCTGGGGTCTTTGATGGTGTTGGACTAGATAGTTATAATTATAGCTTTTCCTTAGTTATGATAAAAGATATACTAGATATAAAACTTTAGATTCACAAATATAGGATAGATGACAGAATATATTCTTTAATTTTACCAAATACAAACAGTTTAGATACTGTAACTCTTGCTTGATAACTTTTGTTATATAAAACTTTACTGTTAAAGTTAAAACTCTCCTTCTTGACTAGACAATAAAGGGTAAGTGCTGTGGGAAGTCTTTCTGTATGCGATGAATATTTGTTGCTCCCACTTGTTAATAAATAAATCTGCATTGGCCTATGGCAGGGCAGAATGGAGCAAGGTGGGAAATCCAAGTGCAAGAGAGAGATGAAAAGTAGGGTCAGGGCAGATGCTGTGAGCTCCTGCCAGGAGAAGCAAGATGTGAGAGAATAAGTAATTCCACAAAGCCATGCAGCAACATGTGGTTTAATAGGAATTGGTTGAGTTAAGTTGAAAGTGCTAGCTAATATAAGCTAAAGCCATAGGCCAGAAGATTGTAAATAAAACAAGCCTGAGGGATTATTTTATAAGTAGCTGCAGGACCATGGGTGGGAGAAATTCATCCCAACTGCAGGGCCAGCCAGGAAGAGAGAAACTTCCACCTACAACCTCTACTTTCAGAAAGCAATATGAAGCATACAACACTAGATCTCTTCTGAGTTACTGATCACACTTCTAAAGTCACTTTATCTGGGACATAGGCTATAGGGAGGCAGCCAATGCCTGAGATATGGCTGTG
>CABHPR010116306.1:0-10767 GCA_902168415.1 Peromyscus melanophrys | reverse complement strand
CCACCCCCCCCCCTAGGAAAGTAGAGCAGGAAATGTCTGTCTTCCCGGAATTTGATCCTGGCTTCTTGGGAGATAGCAGCTTGAATTGCATTCAAATCAAACCAGAACTAAGCGACACAGTCCCTGCTAAAGAACAATTGCTGGTTTACCTCAGATACAGGCTCAACCTCTAGCTGCCAATGTTACTAGGCACATATGTTGTGGAATATTATTTTAACTGGGCAAAGATGTGTTACATTTGTTTATGCTGGGGAATATGACTTTAACTGTGTGAAGGTGTGTTCATTTGTTTATGCTGCATTTATTAACTGTGTGAAGATGGGCTGCATTTGTTTCACCTTGCCTGCCTAAGGCACCTGATTGGTCTAATAAAAAGCTGAACAGCCAATAGCTAGACAGGAGAGGGATAGGTGGGGCTGCCAAGCAAAGAGAATAACTAGGAGGAGAAATCTAGGCTTCAGAGAAGAAGGAATGAGAGAAGAAGGAGGAGAAAAAAAAAAAACGAGAGAGACGTCCAAGGCCAGAAGCCAGACAGCCATCAGCCAGCCAGACAAACAGCAAGAAAGTAAGAAAAGGTAAAAAGCCCCAAGGCAGCCGGGCGTTGGTGGCACACGCCTTTAATCCCAGCACTCAGGAGGCAGAGGCAGGCGGATCTCTGTGAGTTCGAGGCCAGCCTGGGCTACCAAGTGAGCTCCAGGAAAGGCGCAAAGCTACACAGAGAAACCCTGTCTCGAAAAAAAACAAAAAAAAAAAAAAAAAAAAGCCCCAAGGCAAAATGTACACAAAGGGAAACAGGTTAATATAAGTTAAAAGAGCTAGCCAGAAATGTCCTTAAGATAGGCCAAGCATTCAAAACTAGTAATAAGTCTCTAAGTCATGATTTGAAAGCTGGTTGGTGGCCCAAAAGAAAAACGTCTGGTACACCATAAGTCATTTTAGTTGTCTGAACACACTCAAAACGACTTCTGTGACTTGGAGGCAGGGGGCAGGGGGAGTTGTGAGACCAAGGTCAAGGATCTGAAATCTCTATTTATTACAAAGGAAGGTTAATCAAGAGTATATGCAAATTGCGGTGGAGCGACGGCTCAACAGTTAAGAGCACTTGCTGCTCTTGCAGAGGACCTGAGTTTGGTTCCCGGCACCCACGTGGTGATTTGCAACCATCCCTAACTCCAGGTCTGGGGAGTCTGACATCCTCTTCTGACCTCCATCAGGACCAGGCATGCATGTGGTGCACAGACACACATGAAGACAAGCACTCATATACATTAACTAATTTTAAGATTTTTAAAAAGAATACATGCAAATGAATCACTTTACAAAAACTTCATTTATCATCTCAAATTGTTGTGAGGTAACTCCTTCAGAGAAGACAAACTCTTAAAGCTGAATAGAAAGTCTTTATAGCTGGCTGACTGCATAGGGAACTTGCCCAAATCATGCAGCCCCAGGCCTTACCATTTGGGGCTTCTTAAGCACACACACACACCAAAAAACAAAAACAAAACAAAACAAAAAAACAAACAAAAAACCCATATTCTAAGTTGACACACTTCAGTCAAGAAGAACAGTTAGCAAGGAGTGAAATACAAAAGTTTAGTACCTTCTGCAGCAAGGTTAGTACATTTAGGGATTTTCTCAGCTGCATCCTGGGACCATTGACTGAGCCTTTGTTTCCTGCTGGATTCCAAGTTCTTGAGGAACCTGCCTGACTCTATTTTGAAGGCAGGAGCCATTATGCTGTATTGTTAAAAATAAGTTTCCATTTACTATAAGAGCTGAGTTGCTCTCTGCTTCCTGGAACCTTGTAGTAGGACAGGCCCATAGGGTTGAGGAAATTGACCCAGCCCAGTTGCCAAATCTAAACTTTATATAAAAACAATCAGAGCTGGGCGGTGGTGACACACGCCTTTAATCCCAGCACTTGGGAAGCAGAGGCAGGCGGATCTTTGTGAGTTCGAGGTCAGCCTGGTCTACAGAGCGAGATCCAGGAAAGGTGCAAAGCTATACAGAGAAACCCTGTCTCGAAAAAAAAAAAAAAAAAAAGATTAAAAAAAAATCAGTTATTTCTACTTTAAGTCCTCAGAGTGCATACCTACACATCAACATTTTTTTATTAAATCATACCAGGAAGCCAAGGGTAAAAATGGGTACAAGAAATTAATCATTGCCTTTGGTCACCAACCCATCTTTTGCAAGAAAGGTATGTCAGCTAGTAATAACCAGGCCGCTTTTGTTCTTGTTCCCTGACCTCAACAAGACCCTTGTCCAACTATAAAATGTGTGCCTCTCTAAACTTTAAATTGTTCCCCAAGATTTTCTACATCAAAGCCATTAACAAAAACATCTCAACCTAAGTTTACTAACAGTCTACATGTCTACATTCTTTCTAAGAATGGTGGTTGGATCATTAATCTGCTCCAGCAGCAATGCTTGGAAAACGTCACCAACAATTATTGTAAGTACCAGTGACACTGCCCAGTGAGGGGCTAGAAGCCCCCTGAGAGTTTTCATACAACTCATAGATTATGAGGGACGTGGTGACTGAGAGGGTAATAAGCAGAGTTATGCTCAATAACAACAGGAGGTCCTCAGGAGATGTAGTCCTTGTCCTCAGGGTTCTGCCTCTCCAAGGCAGATATGGTCATCCAGCATATTTATGCTGACCACTGGGCTCATTTCCATGAATTCTAAAGCTGCTTGCTGTTCCTCTTGCATGGCCCCTGACAGTTTCTGATAACGAAATACCTACAGAGCATGCAGGTTGATTTAATTATTGACTATGGAGCCTGGAAGTCCAAGTTTCTGGTAACAAAATACCTGTAAAGCGTGCAAGTTTATTTAATTACTGGCCCTGGAGGCTGAGAAGTCCAAGAGCATAGCCATAGCACCTACTCAGCATCTAGTGAGAGTCTTCCTGTTGCATCAGAGGATGGTCAAGGGCATCACACAACAAGGGAGATAGCAAGCTGGAGAGAGCTTAGTATAGCAAAGTTGTTCCTGAGATAGCCTGTTAACTCATAAATGGATTCATTCATGCATTAGAGGTAACCTCTTGTGATCCAATAAACTCCCAAAGGGTCAACATCTTAATATTATTGCATCAGAAAACAAGTGTCTGACTTGTGAAACCTGGGGATCCAGTCACATGACAAATGAGCCAGCAGGATGCTTTGTGCACTACTTTAATCCCCCCAAACAGAAGATTAACTGACCTCTTAACCTGTTTCTCTGACCCCCCCCCTTTTAAGACAGGATCCCACCAAGGAGCTCTGGATGACCTGGCACTCGCTGTGTAGACCAGGCTGCCCATGAGCTCATGGAGATCTGCCTGCTTCTGCTTACCAAGTGCTGGAATTAAAGGCGTGCTCCATAACACCTGACCCCCAGCCCACTACTTGAACTAAGTATCTAGGTAAGAAAGGAGAAAGAAAGATGGACCCAGGTGAATGAGTCCCACAAATTCAGTTTCTTCCTCCACTCAAAAAATCAGGATGAATCTTTCGTTCCAGAGCTTTCTTGAATGAAATAGAGAAAGAAGGCAGGTGCAAGAAAAAATCATATTGGTGAATTCTCATGGCATTTGTCGAAATAGACTCTGGGAGAGAAGACTACCAGGGCTTTTCTTTTGGGCCACTAGCCTGTATTGGTGAAATTATTAAGGCAACTCCATGTAGTTAAAAGGGAGGTTTATTTTGTGGGGTAACTCACAAGTGAAGGGATAGGTAACAGGGTCTGGGAAAGGTGTAGCACAGTCCAGCGGTGTTCTCTGGAGAACTCTGCTCAGTCTATCTCCAGCGTCCAGGGTCCAGGAACCAAGAGAGCCGGAGCATCCGGATCTCGGGTCTTCAGGGTCCTCTCTCGGCCCTGCCTTGTAGGCGTGACAGTTACCGAAGCCTCATTGGGGGTTGAACTTCCAGATCAAAGCTGGAATGGCTACCCACTACAAGCCTGCTCCTAAATTATGACACTGAGATTTCTTAGTAGTTATGAGTGCTCAGCCTTATCTTATACTTCTCCCACTAGCTCCTATAATTTAACCTGTTTCTCTTCATCTACGTTTTGCCTCGGGGCTTTTTACCCTTCTTTCCTTCTGTATATTTTACTTTCACTGCTTCTTGTGTCTGTAGCTCTCTGGTGGCTGCCTGGCTTCTGGCGAGGGCGTGTCCCTCTCTTTCTCCCTCCTTCTCTGTTTCCCCTAAGCCTATATTTCTCCTCCTATTTATTCTCTCTGCCCACCAGCCCTGCCTATCCCTCGCCTGCCTAGCTATTGGCCATTCAGCTTTTTATCAGACCAATCAGGTGCCTTAGGCAGGCAAGGTGAAATGAATGTAACACATCTTTACATTGTTAACAAAGGCAGCAGACACAAATGTAACTCACCTTTACACAGATAAAGTAATATTCCACAGCATAAACAAATGTAACACATCTTTACATAGTTAAAGTGATAGTCCACAACCAAAGACAGCTCCCTTGTTCCAGGCTCCTGAATGTTTATTTGAAATATCCTCTATAACTCCTTCTCCTAAGGCAGGATGACACCCTAACTCTGTAACAGGGAGAAAGGGAAACAGCAAACAGCTGAGGATATTACAAACATTGCACCCATTTCCAACAGAAGTTACCATTGTCTGCCCTATGCTGTTAAAAATGTCATGGTAGGAATGGGAAACAGGAGGCTCATCTGCAGAGAACTGTCTGCTCTGACTGAGGACCTTCAATCAGGAGTCCACGAATCCACAGATGCCTCATCAGGACTTCCCTAGTCATTTCTGCCTTACGAGCATGAGAATCTGAGTTTGATTTCCAGAAACTACATTTAAAAAAAAAAATTTAAAAAAATTTAAAAAAAAGACTTAGTGGTATATAATTGCAATCCCAGGGAGATGAAGACAGGTGATCCCTAGGGCTAACTGGCCTGTCTGTCAACCTTGCTGAATAGGGGAACTTGAGACCAGTAAGAAACCCTGACTCAAAAAACAAGGATTCCTGAAGGCAACACCTGAGGCTGACATCTGGCATACGTATACACACACATTCACCCACACAAACACACAGCTGTTCCAAACTTCAGGATCCAAGAAATACTTTTTGTAGAGACATATAAAAAGCATCTCAAGATGTTACTGCTCTGTGGGCCACAATATAGAAAACTTTGCTCAAAAAACAGCGGAGAGATTTTTATTGTTGATGGTGACCGTGTCCCAGAGACAGGTCTCAGCACAGAAACTGTGGCATGGGAAATAGTCCCAAGGTGAAAGCAGGGAGCACACTGCCCCATCAGGTCATGAGAGGCTGAGGATCCATCTGCATCTCTCCACTAAACCTATCTGTGACCACCACCCAAAGCGCAGGGGAGACAGGAAAGCTTGTGACGGAAGCAGAAACAGTAACAACAATGAATGCTCCCGTAACTCCTTTAGGAAGTGAATCAAGCCAGTGACGTGTAAAGAGCTGAATTCTGACATGGCTATTGCTTCCACCAGACCTCACAGGTCTCCTTGCTCTACAAGTCTCTCTTCCAGCAAGGCTTGAATCTTTCTTTTCTCTCCCTTAAAGCAAGAACGCATGGACTGGGGTGGCTTCCAAGGACCCCTCCCGCTTAAGGGTTTCTAGCACTCATGAACAGTAAACAAGAAATTCAGTAGAGTCTCCCCTTTCTGCCTCTCCTGAAATTTTAAAGTTAAGAATCTTTTTGAACAGTTTCTCTTCCTACATTTTATTTCTGGGTTATTGTCGTGGGTTATTGTCATAGGGCATTGTCTCCTGAATCAGTGGGCAAGAAGGAGAGGATGTTGGGAGATATAAAAATATTTTGTGGACTCACAAATAGGTTTCTGTGTATGAAAGCTGTTAAGGGCTAAACATACCTCTCTGGAGAAGTTCATTAGCATGGCCTCCCATGAGTAGCTGACTGTAGTTAATCATACACTGGCCCCATTTCCCCTTCCACAAGACCCTCATTTCCCACAGAGAGTTTCTCTGTAAGAATTGGACTCCCTTTATTTTGCCACTTCAAGAGGAAAACAGATGGAGCACCATGGCTGTGCCGTGGGCATGCCATGCCAGAAACGGTGTATGTCCTTCCCCAATGTTAGAAGTTACGGAATAGCAAACAATTCACAAATCAGTTGAGTTGGCTGTAGTTTGCCAAGTAGTCCCAATTCTCCTTAAAAGCTGGCCATTGGCAAACACGGGTTCTAATCGTTAAGAACAAAAATACCTCTATGTGTAAGTGTATGCATGTGAGTTCAGTGTCAAGGAAGGCAGGAAAAAACCTCAGATATCCTGGAGCTGGAGTTACATGTGGTGGTGAGCTGCCCTGGTGGGTTCTGGGGACTGGCTTCAAGTCTTTTGGGAGAACAGCAAGTGCTCTTAACCACTAAGCTGTATATGAAAGTTGTTAAGGGTCAAACATGTCTCCCTGGAGAAATTTAGTATAGAGGCTACAGAGGAAGATATAGACCCATGGATGCTAGAAAGGGGGACATAAAGATCAGAGGACCATGGTGGTAAGGTGAAGCACCAGATATGAACATCTCTCCAGATCACCTTTACTCCAGTATTAGCTGCTAATATTAACTCTCAGAATATACATTACACAATACACAGTAGCTATATTTATAGATGATAGATAGATAGATAGATAGATAGATAGATAGATAGATAGATAGATGATAGCGAATGGCTACCAAAGAATTAAAGTGGCCTCAGCAGAGCTCAGACGGTGGTTCTCAACCTTTGGGTCATGACAGTGGGTCACATATAAGATATCCTGAATATCAGATATTTACATTACGATTGTGAAGTAGCAATGAAATAATTTTATGGCTGGGGGTTACCACATGAGGAACTGTGCTAAAGGGTCACAACACTAGGAAGGTTGAGAACCACTAGCTCAGAGACACTTTATTGGAGACAGAGACAAAGCTGAGAGAAATGGGAAGAGGTACTGCAAGAGTTAGATATTAAGAACTCAGTTGGAGGGCTGCTGGAAGCGCACAGGACAGACTGTAGAGCCATGGAGTTCCAAGCCTTTGAGCTGGCTTGAGATCTTGAGGCAAGATACAGGACCGCGGAGACCGTAAAGGTGATGAGCAAGGTCAGAAGCACAGCACCAGGTCTGAGTAGACAAATGGATGGATGCACAAAGAATGTTGAGTAGGCGACATCAGCAGTGGGAAGTCCTGGGGACACCTGAGAGCCTCTGCTGGTCAGTTTCTTGATGCACACATCTGGCGGTCCCATGGAGAGTTGGTGGGAACTATCACCATCTTTCTCTCTATCATCATCCATCACTCAGCTTTCCTCAGTGTCATCCTGTCTCTTTCTGAACATGAAAGCCCCAGTGTTAGCCCCTAGCTGCTAAAGAATAAATCGCGGTAACAGCCGCAGGTTTCAAGGACGTCTCCTTTGCAGTGGGCATTTGCTATCAACACTGAACCCAGATGGTTTTTAAACTTTCTGTTCTCCTTGGATGAAACTGCTTTTCCTTATAGGTCGGTTTGCAAGAGTGAGAACCTTTTAGACAAGGAGAAATACTGCCCTCTACAGGACATATGAATCAACGTTTTCTAAGTGATCACAAGCACAGCACATTCATTTTGTTCTTTTTCTTCTTTTATTTTAATTCATAAAGCTGCCAATGATCTTTCCAGTAGAGGCACGTATCTGTGAATATGTGTGTGTGTGTGTGTGTGTGTGTGTGTGTGTGTGTGTGTGTGTGTGTGTGTGTGTGTGTGTGTGTGTGTGTGTGTGTGGTGCATGTGTGTGGAGGCCAGAGGTTCTCCTTGGGCGCTAGTTCACCTCAGGTGCCAGCCACCTTGTTTGCTTGTTTACTTGTTTAATATTTATTTAATTTTATGTGTGCATGTGTGTGCCTAAGTGTGTCTCTGTGCACCCATGTGTTCAGGAACCCATGGAGATCAGAAGTGGAGTCAGATCTCTGGAACTAGAGGTGTCGATGGTGGTGAGCTGCCATACGGGGGCTGGGCATCATCCCTGGTTCCTCTGGAAAAGCAGTAAGTGTCAGAATTGCAGAGCCATGCTCTCTCCAGCTCATCTTGTTTGTTTGTTTGTTTGTTTTCTTTTAAGAGATAGAGTCTCACTTTCTCTGGCCAGGAACTCACTAAGCAAGCTAGACTCACTGACACTTGGGCCCCAGGGGTCCATCTGTCTCTGCCTCAGCAGGCCTGAATACACTTCCCCTAGGATGAGAAATGAGATGAGCAGATCAACACTCATCACTTTTACTCAGGGTACCACTAAAGATGCTATGCAGAGCATTTAGGAACCAAGTCAATAAAAAGCAGAAGACTGGAAAGAAAGAAGTCAAATTATCCCTGTTCAGAGATTATATAATTCTACATCTGAAAACGCTAAGTAATCTTCCAACAGTGTTTTAGAACTGATAAACAAAACCATTAAAACTGCAAGGTAAAACTCAATGCACAAAAGTCAACAGTTTTTCAACCAACCAGTCACGAACTTCCCGAGGGAGAAACAGGCAAGTGATCATCTGCAGGATTCACACAGCCACAAACTAGGAATAAATTCAAGGATGTAAAGGAGCAGGAAACAAAACCAAAAACAAACAAACAAAACAAAACAAACAAACAAACAAACAAACAAACAAAAAACCAACCCCTGGCCAGGCATGGTGGCACACGCCTTTGATCCCAGCACTCGGGAGACTGAAGCAGGCAGATCTCTGTGAGTTCATGGCCAGCCTTCTGCCTAGTGAGTCCCAGGACAAACAAGGCTACATAGAGAAATCCTGTCTCAAAGGAGGAAAAAAAAAAAAACCAAACCTTCTACACAGTAGAGAAGACAGTCACCAGAATGAAAAAACAACAAGCAAGATTGAGAGATAATCTGAGTCAGCCACTCCTCTGTATATCCAGAATATACAAACAGCAAAAACAAAATAAAAATCCTCAGGACTGATGAGGTAATTCAGGTGGACAAGCCAGCTCAACAGGTACAGGAGCTTGTCATCAAGCTGATGGCTTCAGCTGTCTCCAGAACACACATGAAAGAAGGAGAGAACCAATCCTGCCCGTTGTCCTCTGACCTCCATGCATGTGCTGTGGTGTGTACACAAGAACTCATACAGGATTATAAATTAAATAAATAAATGTAAAAAATTTTAATCCAAGAACTATAATGAAAGTCAGATAGCTGATCTAGGCAGACACTTCTCAAAAGATAGGAAACAACAACAACAACAACCAATGAATATATGAAAAGGTGTTCGGTCCCTGAGGCTGTATTAGTTACTGTGATGAAATGCCTGGCAGGAACACCCTAAGGAAGGGAAGTCTCACACTGGCTCAGGGTATCAAAAGAACCCGTCACCATGGCAAGGAGGGGGAATGGTAAGCCAGAGCAGTTGGTGTGGTGGGCCAGGAAACATCTCCTAATTTAGTTCTACAAGACAGAAAATTCTTGGTGGACATTTCTTAATTAGTGATTGATGGGAGGACCCAGCCCATTGTCAGTGGTGCCATCCCTGGGCTGGTGGTCCTGGGTTCTACAAGAAATCAGGCTGAGCAAGCCATGAGGAGCAAGCCAGTAAGCAGCACCCCTCCATGGCCTCTGCTTCAGCTGCTGCCTCTGGGATCCTGTGGTGTTCGAAAGAGGGACACCAGAACAATAACAGCTTTCTCCTTTCTTTCCTCTCATCATCTCTGAGCCCTGAGCTCATGAAATGGCACTATCTATATGGTTATCGATTGCCCCTCCTTAGTTATCTCCCCTTGGTTATCTCTCTCTCTGGAAAAGCTCATACAGACACAATGTGTGCCTTGCCAATCTCCTAGGTGATTCTGAATCCAGTCACAGTAATAATGAAGACTCACCGTCGTGCTGGCCATGGAGGGAATGCAAGTAAAGACCACAGCAAGGTTCCATCTCACCCCAGATATAAATGAACGATAGATTCTGGTAGTGATATGGAGAAATAGAACACTTGCATACTGGTTATGGGAGTGTAAATCAGTGTAGCTACAATGGGAAACTAAAAGCTAAAATTAGAACTATCATTTAATCTAGATATCTAATTCCTCAGTATATATCTGAAGGAAATGAATTCAGAATATTAAAGGGATGCCCATTTACTCATACTTATTTTGACCCTATTGATTATTTATTTATTTATTTATTTATTTATTTATTTATATATTTATTTATTTAATTATTTTAGTTTTTCAAGACAGGGTTTCTCTGTGTAGTTTTGGTGCCTGTCCTGGAACTCCCTCTGTAGACCAGACTGGCCTTGAACTCACAGAGATCCACCTGGCTCTGCCTCCCATAGTGCTGGGATTAAAGGTGTGTGCCACCACCATCTGGCTATTTGACCCTATTTATATTAACCAAGATTTGGAATTAGTCAAGATGCTCTGTCAACTATTGCGTTTATTTAAAAAAATAGTGTGGTGTTTATCCGTAATAAATAAGTGTTCAGTCAGAAAGGAGAATGAAGCCCTGTCATCTGTAGGAAAATTGGTAAAGCTGGGAGACATCATATTAAGAAGACTTAACGTATACAAAGGTGCTTGTTTTCTCTCTCATGACAAATAGTATAGCAGAATGAGAAATGTCCCCCACAGGCACACGTTTGAACACTTGGTGCTCTTTGGGCAGGTTGTGAAGACTTTAGGAGGTGGAGCCTTGCTGGAGGAAGTGAGTCACTAGGGGCGGGGCTTGAGACTTACAGGCCAGCCCCACTTCCTGTTCACTCTTGGCTTCCTGAGTGTGGGAGCA
>CABHPR010116305.1:35318-46422 GCA_902168415.1 Peromyscus melanophrys | reverse complement strand
AGAGTCTCCGACCACTTCTTGTTGCCTGCACAAGATGCAGAACTCTCAGGTACCTCACCAGCATCATGTCTGCCTGCACACTGCCATGTTACACTCTGATAATAGACTGAACCTCTGAACTGTAAGCCACCCCATTAAATGTTTTCCTTTATAAGACTTGCCATAGGCATGGTGTCTCTTCACAGCAACAGAAACCCTAGCTAAGAGAGAAGTTGGTACCAGGTACTGAAATATTGCTCTGATAGGTATTGTGTTCCCCAAACTATTGTGTATGCTAATAAACTTATCTGGGGTCAGAGAACAGGACAGCCACAGTATTAAACATAGAGGTTAGGCAGTGGTAGCATACGCCTTTAATCCTAGCATTCCAGAGACAGAAATCCCTCTGGATCTCTGTGAGTTCAAGGCCACATGGGAAACAGCCAGGCATGGTGATACACACCTTTAATCCCAGAAAGCCACACCTTCAATCCCAGGGAGTGGTGGTAGAAAGCAGAAAGGTATATAAGGCATGAGGACCAGAAACTAGAGGCATTTGGCCTGGAGAGGCCTTTGGCCTGGAGAAGCATGTGGCTGGTTAAGCTTTCAGGCTTCTAGCAGCAGTTCAGCTGAGACCCATTCTGGATGAGGACTCAGAGGCCTCCAGTCTGAGGAAACAAGACCAGCTGAGGATCTGGCTAGGTGAGATAGCTGTGGCTTATTCTGTCTCTCTGATCTTCCAGTGTTCACCCCAATAACTGGCTCCGGGTTGGATTTTATTAATAAGAACTTTTAAGATTCATGCTACATCTAGTGCCCAACGTTTGTGGTACGAATTCATGAAAAAGCTGTGGCCTTGTGAGCCCCAGCTCAGGCCCAAGCTATACTCGGCCGGTTGTGGCGGCACATGCCGGTATGATTTACTGAAGGAGGCAGAGGCAGGAGGATCCCGAGTTTGAGGCCGGCCTAGGAGGCTTGGGAGAAGCTTCGGTTCAGACCAAACTACAAACGGTGGCAGTGGGACCATGGAGGCAGTGGCTGCTACTCCACGTTGCTGGCTACTTCTCATCATGTTGGTGACTGCGGTGATGCTGCTACCTGGGACGAAGAATTTACTACTGCTGGTTCAGAGAAGAATTGCCAGGACCATCATGTTACAAGAAAGCATCGGCAAAGGTCAGTTTGAAAAAGGTTGGCAAGACAAATGGTGGGGAGAACTTGCTGTGAAGATATTCTCTTCTAGGGAAGAACATTCGTGGTTCCAAGAGACAGACATTTATCAGGTTATGATTACTCCAAACCACAGAGGAGGCACAAAAAAAAAAAAAAAAAAAAAAAAAAAAAAGTCTGCAGGGAACCATGACCAAGCCTAACAGCAACTTTGACTTTGAAATCTTCGAAAGGATGACAAGATTCTCCAATGATGATTCTACATGGACTATGGTAAAGCTATTAAGCTGGTTAACACCAAGGAAAGATCGACTTTGGAGTACAAACTGTTTAGGACAATTTTGAGATGGCTAGGTGAGATGATCCAGCCTGACAGACTACTCGAGCAAGGACTTGTGACAAGCCCTGAAATTTCCTATTATGCAGAGACTGGACAAATGAATCAGGACTTGACAATTAACCCAAAAATTTTCTTTTCAAGATTCCCTAAAGATATCTTCACCCCTAGAGAGCAGAAAGAAAAAGAGAAAATAGATATGAGATAGATCATTGAATCTACTCTGAGAAAAAAGATAAAGAAAAATAGGACAAATAGGTAGATCACTGAATCTACACTGGAGAAAAAGGGGAAGATATAAAAATGACAAAAGGTAGACTACTGAATGTATTATGAAAAGAAAAAAGAGAGAATATGGATATGATAAGATAAAAAGGGAGATTATGGAATCTACTTTTAAAAAGGAACTACTTGTTTTCAATAAGATAAGTAATGAAAAAATTTTCTGCCTGAATCTGTCAAATGTTAATGGACTAGACATCGTTAATGTAATCTTGACTATATGTATTGTATATACTTATTGGATAGTTTTTCTTGTATTAGTTATAAGCTTTTTTAATTTTAGACAAAAAGAGAGGAAATGTGGGGGTATTGTGTTCCCCAAACTATTGTGTATGCTAATAAACTTATCTGGGGTCAGAGAACAGGACAGCCACAATATTAAACATAGAGGTTAGGCAGTGGTAGCATACGCCTTTAATCCTAGCATTCCAGAGACAGAAATCCCTCTGGATCTCTGTGAGTTCAAGGCCACATGGGAAACAGCCAGGCACGGTGATACACACCTTTAATCCCAGAAAGCCACACCTTCAATCCCAGGGAGTGGTGGTAGAAAGCAAAAAGGTATATAAGGCATGAGGACCAGAAACTAGAGGCATTTGGCCTGGAGAGGCCTTTGGCCTGGAGAAGCATGTGGCTGGTTAAGCTTTCAGGCTTCTAGCAGCAGTTCAGCTGAGACCCATTCTGGATGATGGCTCGGGGCATCCAGTCTGAGGAAACAAGACCAGCTGAGGATCCAGCGAGGTGAGATAGCTGTGGCTTATTCTGTCTCTCTGACCTTCCAGCATTTACCACAATACCTGGCTCAGGTTTGATTTTATTAATAAGAACTCGTTAAGACTTAAGATTCATGCTACACATAATTGGAATAATATGGACTTTGGGAGTTTGGATTAGGAGAGCAGTGGAATGTTTTAAGGGCTATGTAATATACCATACCAGTAAGAGCATGGAAGACAGTGGTACTAAGAGTTATTTGAACTGGGGGGGCCTGGCTCAAGAGGTTTCAGAGGAGAAGAATATTTATATAGCCCAGAGATCATTCTTGTGATATTATAGTGAATAATGAGGCTGTTTTTGCCCTTGTCTGAAGAGTATTCTTGAGGCTAAAGTGAAGAGTTTTGGATATATTCCTTTGGTAGAGGAAATCTCAAAACAGCCTCGTATAGACTCTGTCCTATGGTTATTAGTGGTAACCCTAATGAAGATTTACAATGAAAAGCAGCAAGCTGAGCTGGGAAAATTACAAAATGTAAAATTTGAGGAGAAAAGGAACAACAGGAAGTATAATGGAGCTCAATCTTGTGTTCAGGGAGATAAACAGATTAAAAAATGGAATAAATGGAGTGGTGACCTCAGGGCAAGATCCCACCCAGAGAAGTTTCAAACTTGTGAAACAGAATTAAAGAAAAGCTTAAAGCCCTGTGTGGTGGTGCATGCCTTTATTGCCAGCACTCCAGAGAGTGAGGCTGGTGGGTCTCTGAGTTTGAAGCCAACCTGGTCTACAGAGTAAGTTCCAGGACAGCCAAGCTTAGGCAATAATGGTAACCATCAAAACCAGAAAGGTGGTGAAGATACACTTTAAAGATCTCTGAGTTTAAGGCCAGCCTGGTACAGATCCAATTTCAGGACAGCCAAGCTAAGGTAGTGAAAAAACAAAACAAAAACAAAGCAAACAAAACATCAAAAACAGAACATTGGTGAAGATGTAATTGAATGAGGCAGCCATGTTCCAATCCCAAGAAGCAGCTTTGTCCACATAGTTCTGGAGTTAAGGATAGAAAATGGGGAGTATGGAATTTGCCTCTGTGACTAAGGAAATCCACTGAGACCAGGAATTTGTCGGGGGTGTTCCTGAATGGAGGCCTAGAGAGGGCATTGTGCGAAGCTGTGAAGTTGAAACCTGTATTGCCTTAGAGACTCCAATATGTTGGAGATTCCAGAGCTGTGGAATATCTGGCAAGGAAAGCTGCTAAGAGGAGTAGAACCAGCCCAAGAGAGGGAAGTATACTGCAATCAACAAAGCTGAAAGGAGTTGAAGATCTGAAGAGCAATTTGACATCAGACATGGAGATGCAGAGTTTGGAGTTTGCCTAGCTGGTTTTCAAGGTCTTACTTTGGCCCAGTGTTTCCTGACTATGCTCCATTGCATGTTGAAAGTATGTGATCTGCTTTTTTGTTCTGATTTTATAGGGGATTACAGTTAAGAGATTGCATGAATCTCAGAAGAGACTTTGAACTTTGGACTTTAAAATATTGTTGAGACTGAGATAGACTATAGGGGCTTTGAAGTTGTACTAAATGCATTTTCATTATGATACGCTTATAAACTTATGGGGGCCAGGGAGTGGAATGTGGTAGTTTGAATGTAAGTAGCTTCCAAAAGCTCATAGGGAGTGGCAGTGTTAGGAGGTATGGCTTTGTCATGATGTCATTGTGTGGGTGCGCTTTGAGGTCTCACATATGCTCAAGCCATGCCCAGTGTCTCAGATCACTTCCTGTTTCCTGCACAAGATGTAGAACTCTCAGCTACCTCTCCAACACCATGTCTTCCTGCATGCTGCCATGTCCCATCATAATGATAGTGGACTGTAGCTAGAGTTTTCCTGCCTGGCCCACGGTCAGGATAAATCTCTCTCACCTGCCAGTCCCACAGCCGCTCAGACCCCACCAAGTAAACACAGAGACTTATATTGCTTACAAACTGTATGGCCGTGGCAGGATTCTTGCTAACTGTTCTTATATCTTAAATTAATCCATTTCCATAAATCTATACCTTGCCACATGGCTCGTGGCTTACTGGCATCTTTACATGCTGCTTGTCCTGGCGGCGGCTGGCAGGCAGACTCCCTCCGCCTTCCTGTTCTTTTTATTCTCTCTGTTAGTCCCGCCTATACTTCCTGCCTAGCCACTGGCCAATCAGTGTTTTATTAGCAACACATTTGCCATACAGAACATCCCACAGCAGTGGACTAAAATTTTAAACTGTAAGTCATCACATTAAGTGTTTTTATTTATAAGAGTTGCTGTGGTCATGGTGTTTCTTCACATCGATACAAACCCTAGCTGAGAAATGTGCCAAGAAGATTGAAGTCTTTTATGCTAATACAATAATTAATTTTAAAACAGACTTAAGCAGGGGAAAAATCATTTTATGATCATGTCTAAATCAGAAAAATTTGATAAGATGGCAGATATTCAAAAACATTTAGAAAGTTAATTAAATCATCATCCAAACACCAGCATCTTCAAATGTAACCTTCAAATTATTAATGATTTTCATGATTTTCCAAGTAACAAAATAATATTGAAAAAGAAAAATGTTTAGAGAACTTATACATCAGATTTCAAACTACCACAAAAGTACATTAATTAAAACAGACATTATGCTAGACACATAAACCAGTATCAAGTAGAATACAACTAACAGTCCAAAAGAGAACTTATATCTATGGTCAGTGGATATTAGACCAGGGTATTGAATACTTTCATTGGACAAAAAATAATCTTTTCAACAGGCGGTGCTAGACAAACTGCAGGCAAATAGGACAGAACCTGCCCTCTCACTATACATAAAAATCACTCCACATGCATCAATGACACACACATGTGAGATAAAAGCATAAGACTTAGAAAGAAGGTGTGCAAGTGATTTCGCTAATATTGAACTTTGCAATGCTTTATTGGTTATGACACCCAAACTTAAGTAGCATGAGGAAAATTATATGAATTAACACTCATTAAAACAGTGGTGTTTTTACATCCCAGGATATGGTAACAGAAGTGATGAGATGACCTGAAGAATGAGGAAAATATTGTCAGTAAAAAAGATATATAATATGCCTATATTAAGCAGCCAAATGACAAAAGCAGTCCAAATTTAAAATTGGTAAATAGATGGACAGACATTTCTCAAAATAATCCATATAATTGGCTATTTAGCACATAGTCATTGGGAAAAGATTAATTAAAAACACAACAAGGCATCCATGAAATGGATCAGCAGGTAACGGCACTTACCACCAAGCCCAATACTGAGTTTAATCATTGGGTTCCATGTGATGGAAATCTAACTGACTTGTGTGTAGCATGAATCTTAAAAGTTCTTATTAATAAAATCAAACCTTGAGCCAGGTATTGGGGTAAACACTGGAAGGTCAGAGAGACAGAATAAGCCACAGCTATCTCACCTCGCCGGATCCTCAGCTGGTCTTGTTTCCTCAGACTGGATGCCCCGAGCCCTCATCCAGAATGGGTCTCAGCTGAACTGTGCTTCTCGAAAGCCTGAAAGCTTAACCAGGCCAAATGCTTCTCCAGGCCAAAGGCTTCTCCAGGCCAAAGGCCTCTCCAGGGCAAATGCCTCTAGTTTCTGGTCCTCACGCTTTATATACCTTTCTGCTTTCTACCACCACTCCCTGGGATTAAAGGTGTGGCTTTCTGGGATTAAAGGTGTGGGTCACCACGCCTGGCTGTTTCCCATGTGGCCTTGAACTCACAGAGATCCAGAGGGATTTCTGTCTCTGGAATGCTAGGTTTAAAGGCGTATGCTACCACTGCCTAACCTCTGTTTCATATTGTGGCTGTCCTGTTCTCTGACCCCAGATAAGTTTATTAGCATACACAATATTTTGGGGAACACAATACCCCCACACTTGTGTACATCACCCTCTGACCTCATGGCCACACATACAACATGGCAGACACACAACACCACATATACAACTAAGGACACCCACACAGAAACAATGCAATTTAGAAAATTAAAAAGCACAGTATTACATATTTTCACACCTGCTATAAAGGGGTGTAATAAATGTATCAGAAATAGTGTTATTGAGGATGTGTAAGATAGAGCATTGGCACCTTCCTGCTAGAAATGGATAAGTGATGTGGATGCTGCAGAAAAGAGTTTACAGACTTAGCAAAAGCTAAATGCCCAATGGCCCCCTGAGCATCCAACTCTAGTCATGGAAAGATAAGCCTGGCACATGGAAAGCACGCTTCTGTAACAGTGTTTGTGGATGTGTTAGTCATAGTAGTCAAAAGATGAAAACAGTTCCAGTGTGCCAGGAATAGTTCAATGGATAAACAACAAAATGTTTATATAACAATGCTTAATGGATAAACAAAAGGTTTATAAATTATATATATATATATATAAAATTATATATTTTATATATATATATATATATATATATATATATATATATATATATATATATACAAAAATGAATGTGTTCCAGTCGTAAAAAGAATAAGGTCCACATAGATAAACTTTGAAAACATTAGGTCTAGTGAATAGCCACAAAAGAACAAATATTAGTCAGTGCATTTACATGAATTATCTAGAATAGGTAAAATTTTCAAGATACATGATAGATTAGGAGCTGGAGAGAAGGAGAAATACTTCTATGAGTACTGAATAGTTTAGTATTAATGACTAACATTTTGAACAAAATTGTTCCCACTAACCACAGTTAAAATGCAAATTTTCTTTACCATGTTTTACTCTTTCTTCAGTGTTATGGAATCTGTAACGAGGTTGACATGAGGACTGAGTTGTTCTGGAACAAAATGCAGTTCTGAAATCATCATTATTAGCAAATATACAGCTACCTGGGAGAGAAAGGAGATTAAAAATAATAAAAGGCCTCATTTAATACACCTGGAGCATGCCAAAGAACAAAGTTAACAGCTCTATCATTTGTCAGCAAGAGAGAAGCTAAGAACAACAGATGCAAACTGCAGTACTACAGATTAAAGATCCGGCCTCCACTCTCCACAACAGTTACTCTCAAATGTTGCCCTTTAATATAGACTTTTAAATGTTATTCAGGTTTATCTAAAGCCCGTATAGTCAGCCTAGTACCCTCTACTAAATAATGTCTATTCGCATGTTTATTTTTTCAAGTCTAAACCTAGAGAGTCAATTCCTATGATGGAAGAAGAAGAGTCCGTCTTATTTTACTTAATCCAATTTATTAACTATTGCCTAAATTTCCCTGCAAATTTAATAATTTCACCTTTTACAGTTGAAAAGAATTCCATTGTGTGTATAGTACATATATACCACATTTTCTTCCACTCACCTGCTGACCATGCTCATGGAAGTTCCATTTCATCATTATTTTAAACAGTGCAGCAATGAATGTGGATGTGCAAGAATCTTTGTGGTGTGTTCACATAGAGACTGCTGGGTGTCTGTCAGAGACTGCTACAGTTAAATCACATGGTGATTCTAGTCTTGTTTTTTTCTGAGGATCCCTCCTAGTGATTTTCAGTGGACAACTTTACCTTTCCACCACTGTGAAGAACTCTTCCTCATTCTCCACATCCTCACCACAATCTGCTGTCCTTTCTTTTCCCAGAGTTGGCAAATGAATTTCAAAAGCTCCTGTGCAGCAAAGGAAAATGTTACCAGAGAGAACAGAGAACCTACTGAATGTGAAAAGATCTTTAAAGACTAAACATCAGATGGAGGATTAATATTTAGGATATTTAAAGAAAAAAGAAATAAATAAGCATGTTAATCTTATCAATAAATGTAAATCTTATCAATAAATGTAATAATTGAGTGACTATACAGTTCTCAAAACAAGAAGTACAAACGCCCAATAAATACTTGGAAAAGTGTTCAGTATCTGTAACCATCAGGGAAATGTAAATTGAAACTAACTTGAGATTCCACCTCACCCCAGCGAAAACAGCTATCAACCCAGTAATAAAAATTTTAACAGTTACTAGGTTAAGATAATAAGCATGATAAGATACTTGCTCAACTCATTATTAAGACAACACAATTTTAAAATATGTTTGAGTATATTAAATCAAAATAGATATTAACAAATAGCTGGAACTGTTTGGCCACCTGTAATCTCATTTGAAACAGGAAGAAGATTGCCATGGACTTGAAGACAGTCTTGGAACCAAATAGTTCCAGGGAACCTGCAGGAACAGACTAACATGCAGAGTTCCTACCATGAAAACAAAACAAACAAATAAAAGTCAATGAGAACGAGGAAGAAAAATTGGGAAACCAAAGACAATGTTGGCTACTTAAAACAACAGAGAAAAATTTCAAGAGTCAATTGAACAAAAAAACAAACAAACAAAAAAACCCATCAAATTATTTAAACGACTAATATGCCATGTATAAACAAACATACACACAATAATACATGTCAAAATTTGGAGAAAGAAAAATCTTGTAACAAATGATAGTAAGATAATAAGTAGCTAGAAAAACTTTAGTAATTTTCATGAATTAGTGACTAAGTATTAAAAGCAAATTAAAATGGATTTGTACAAATAATTGTAGCTGGAGTTTTCTCCAGTCCTGCTCAGACCCAAGTAAACACACAGACACTTATATTAATTAAAACTGTTTGGCCTAATGGCTCAGGCTTCTCACTAGCTAGATCTTACACTGAAATTAAACCATAATTCTTATTTATGTTTAGCCACATGGCTTGGTACCTTTTCCCAGTTCTCCCTTTACATCTTGCTTCTCATGGTAGCAGCAGCTGGCAGCATCTCCTGACTCAGCCTTCCACTTCCCAGCATTCTCCTCTCTCCTTATGCCACCTACACTATCCTTCCTGCCTGGCTACTAGCCAATCAGTGTTTTGTTTATCAACCAGTCAGAGCAACACATTCACAGCATCCCCAGCAAATAATGGCTTGCAAAGCAAACACAAATTACTATGTTTCTATGGATCAGGATCTAGGCCTGGCTGAGTTGGAATCTCAAGTAAAGATTGAGATCAAGTTGTTGCTTGGTGTGTGTGAGATCTCCTCAGAAAGCTTGAAGGGAGCAAGACCCACTGCTAGGTTCATATCACAGTGGGTGAAATTTAGTTCGTCCCTAATTCATGACCAGAGGCATCCTCCATCATGGTCTCCCCAATTCATTGCATGAATTCCAGCAGAGAGTGAGAGCCAAGGAGATAAAAGTCAAACTTCTTATTATGCTAACAATAGAAGTCCCTCTAATATTTCAAAGTATTCATATGAATATAAAAAAATTCAGTTACATGTGATATATCTATAAATGTATTTATAATTTTAGTTATAACACTATTTAAAATGAATTCATGTTTTTAAAAGCAGGAGCTACATTAAGAGATTAAATTATTTCCATTATATATATATATATCTGATAAAGACATGTAAAGACAGAAAAGTACATATGATGCAAGGTCTGGTATGATAAGGAATCAGGAAATGTAGACATTTATACACACTTGTATATGTATGCATTCCTATAGGTTGCCCATTTTTATATATGTATGTACCCATGTATATGCATGTATGTTTTCTGCATATATGTATGTATGCATATATATTATAAATAATGCATTGGTAATGAAAATTAACAAGTGCTGATAGTGAGAGAGACAGAATCTGAAGTGTATGCTGAAAATTCAAGGCTCGTTAACTTGTTTAAGATTAGTACAGCCAGGACATATGACAAGGAAAGCAACAACATTCTTGATGTGAGTTTTACCCTTGTTCATTTTTCATGAGTGAGGAAACAATTCCAGAATCAATGATAAAACGAACAAGTGTTGTATCAGGGTCTTGTGACAGCTCAGCTGGAACTCCAGTGGAAAGCCAAACCTCTCTGCTTGTGAGTTATAAGGTGTGTGGTCCAGACATCTCTCCTGAATGAAGGTCATGCCATCGACTTCTTTTAACTTTTGTTTTTGTTTTTTCAAGACAGGGTTTCTCTTGAAACCTGAAGCATGTGCACTACTATCCGGCTATCTACTTCTATATATTTGTGTGCATGTAGTAAACACTACCACATGGCCAGTCTTCAGGGTCTCAAACTGAGCCACTTAGCTACCTCAGTTTATAGCTGTGCAACTGATGTCATTCATCCTACCAAGTATTTATGTTAACAATGTGGTTAGATCAGTGATTAGTTCTATCCAGATGAAATACATCAATCTGTTTTGACTTGTCTTTGACTCAAAGGAGGAAGCACACTTCACATTCTTTTGTGAGATCTTATAAGTCTCAAAAGAGGAGGAATTAACCTTGACTTTGCTGTCACTGATATCCACTAGCACATACATGGTCTGCCTTTGGTAGTCTTTTAATAATGGTTAATTAAATAAATTCAACTGAATCTATATTTTCCTAATATTATACTTTAAAACAAATTTCTGTGTTAAATACAAGTTCTAAATACTTAGGAAATATTTTAAACTTCAAAATTGTAATAGAAGCTAAACACTCAGACCAAGGTACTCTGAACAATATCTATGCTTACAGTTTGTTTTGTTTTCTTCTTCTTCTTCTTCTTCTTCTTCTTCTTCTTCTTCTTCTTCTTCT
>CABHPR010116305.1:0-35308 GCA_902168415.1 Peromyscus melanophrys | reverse complement strand
CTTCTTCTTCTTCTTCTTCTTCTTCTTCTTCTTCTTCTTCTTCTTCTCCTCCTCCTCCTCCTCCTCCTCCTCCTCCTCCTCCTCCTCCTCCTTCTTCTTTTAATGTCCTCATGCTCCCACATCTCCAGACTTTGGCATCTTTTCAGACTTAATTCCATTACTGAAAAGGAAGCACCTAAATGTTTTTGTTATGTAAATTTTATCCAGTTTATGTCTCTAAGCATGTGCACTTTGGAATCAGAGGGCTTACTTATGTATAAGTCATTAAATACAGAGAAGGTTAGCAGTTCAGTCATGGATCTATTATTTCATAGTTTGAGGCAAAAGCTGATGTTCTTAGCCATAATAACTTTACTTTTTCAAATATATTTCAGGCTATTCCTTTTCAAAATCTTCTTTTAAGTGCTTTTAAGGTTATGGAATGTAAATCACGGAAAGCTTACCATGTATTTTTGATTACTTAGGAAGGACACTCCATCTGATTCTTATAGTACATATAATTTTCCCAAGTCCAAGGCCAAAGTGTTACCAATATTCCTTTTACTTCTTAAAAGGAAAATATTTCTCTTGGTCCCTGTTTGTACCATTATCTGCATCCCCAGTTATTTGCATCATTGTACATAAACATCACATCAAAAGACTGTCTTATTTGAAATGTATAGATATCCTTATGTTCCGCATGTGCTATCTGCAGCTTGACATCTCTCTCCCCCCCACATACACACACACTACTTCAAAATTATTTATATTTCTTTTTAGCTTAAAAATTCTAGAAATTTCCTACACATTCTGTTTCTCTGTTGAAGTTGTTGGCTACTGCCCTGTGGATATATAGTGTACAGAATCCCTGGGTATCCCAGGGCCTGCACTATCTGCCCCCTTTCTTACAGCTATGGATGCATTTTTCCCTCTACAAATCTACCAATGTCTACAAATCTACCAATTTGGTCATCTCACCTGCTTAAGAACAGAGGATCACCAATTCTTCTTAGGTAATTGTGATTTCCATCCACTAGCTCTTCACTAGATTGCTCCTCTTAACATAAATATATACTCTCACCAAAGTAAAGCCATTTGATCTTTATAACCAAGTACTGCACCTTTTTCTTTCTCTGTGGTATAAACATTTTCAAATGAGTTATTTGCTTGACACTTCTTGTACTGCCCCTCATGGTAGCTCATGAAACTATCTCCCTGATATGCAGTTTCTAAACTGAAATTTATAAGAACCTTTCCTGCATGAGTTGCCCATTATATCACAACATTTTAAATTAGCAGCAGCATTTGCATAATCTGTGAATTCTTTCTTGTCTCTCTACATCCAGATCTCTGAACTCCTCTGGCATTTCTCCTAATTGATTAGCTTTTTTCTATTGTCTTGTTTTCTCTGTCCAATAATCTAAATCTTGTTGTTCCAATGCTCACTCTGATGTCATTAAATCCTACAGATTTATAACATATGACAACATGCTTTGTAACACCCATTCTATCCCACTGCAGCACTAGTCAGTCGTCACATCCTCATGAACATCTCTTCCCTGGAATCTGAGCAGATCTGAAATCAGCCCTGAGTAAAGCACAATTACACCTGAAATCATGTTGCCTTGGGAATGATGCTACTGGGATCTCTTTATTAGAACCCAGCCAATATGTAAGCCAGAACCTCGAGGAGAGATCATAAATAGATGCTCAATACATGATCCTGGCTGAGCTCCTAGGCAACAGCTAGCGTTGCTTCTGAACCATGTTAGTGGATCTTTACTTACTAACTCAAGCCTTCAAACAACTTGAGCCCCACACCTCTGTTTGTCTGTAGTGTTGTGAGAGGCCTTCAGATAGAACCAGTCAGCGAAGAACCGACAATATATGCAGCTCTGTAAATTAATAACAAATTATACTCTTAAACCACTAAATTTGGAGTAGTTATGCCATGACTTCTAATTTAGGACCCTGCACTTTCCAGCTGGGTATCTGGCTGCTAACTTGATGCTTTCTCTGATTGTGATATGCATATGAAGCTCAGCCTGGCTAGCTAAATCAAACCCATCTTCTTCAAGAAGTACAGCTGTCTCCCAAACTTTTATATTCCACTGGACAGTCACTACATAATTGCCAATGATGACCAAGAGCTGGTATGGCTAATTGTTTCTTCTCTCATTAAAAATGCATGCTTGTTTCTAAACAGAATCTGTCTGTGTTCCTGAATATGGCTTCAAACTTGTAATTCTCCTGTTTGAGTCTCCCAACTGCTGGTATTAACATATGTATTCAGCTATGCCTAGCTTCTACAATTCCTTGTAACTGAATACATTGAACAAAAGAAGGAAAAAAAGTATTTGCCAATTTTATGCACATTTACTATAGTTCTGATATTTTTATGGCTGAAGCTCTGCATTCAGTCACCTGACCTCATAGGACTTATTTTAATTCCAATAATAGCAAAATCTGGTCACCAGAGATTACAATTTCATATAACAAATTCTTCCTTGTCTAGACCACCCAGCCACTCTGACACACTCTGTATACCTCCATGCCAGAAAGCTTCAAACTGTGTTTCTGTATTAGTATGTGTGTGTGTGTGTGTGTGTGTATGTGTGTGTGTGTGGCCAGATCCTACCTTTTAAAGGGTTCCTATGAGGAGGAGAGAGGAATAAGAAACTTTTAGATAGAAAGATAGTGGAGAGGAGACAGACATAAACAAAGGATAGCTTCAGGGGGATCTGGATAATCCACTGGCCCCTTCTGTCTCTTCAAACTGCCTTTTATAACAATGCCAAGGGACAGGGCAAAAGACCTCCCCCTTTCTAGATCAAAGCATACTGCACAGCCAAGCACAGACCCTTATAAACACCTGGCAAATGTGCCTGTTGTCCAATCATCCCCTTATGCAGCCCTGCTGGGAAAAGCGAGCTCAGATTCTCAGACCCTGACTAAGTTCTCACTAGGAAACCTCTGTGGATCTCTACAGCTCCCCCTTCTTAATATAATAAAGGGCCCCTCAGACCCTCCAGATAGACTGTGTCTGTCTTAGGTTGTCGTTCTTCCCTAGTCAACCTTACCCATCCTTGAGATACACTTTCCATCAAGCATACTCTGTAGCAGGTTGGAAGCTAACAAGAAGAATGTTCCCCATCCCTGACTACCAGCCTCTGGCAGGGGGAAGTACAGAGCTTAACTCAGCTCTGATTCCAGTCCCTACTAAGAATTTGCAAGTAGTTGAAACAACCCACAGCAATCCCTAGGGCTTCCACACACTCCAGTAAAGGAGTAGAGGATGATCAAGATGGAAAGTCCTTTTTGAATGGGTCTAAGATGTCTATATCAGCCTTAGCTGTGCCAAGCCCTTTTTTAAATCAATAAACTCTTGATGTAAATGCACCAAATAAATCAATAAAATCTGGATGCAACTGTATCAAACTTAAAGACTCCCTTAGCTTAACCAAACTATGGTTCATGAATATCAACAGATTAACATAACTCTAGTATGAGTATTACTATACATATTTACAATTCTTAAATTCAAAAGCAAAGCCTTTTTAGGACTACTTTACAAACTTTAGCAAACATCTAAAAGAGATCTCCTAGCAGAACTATTTGCATTTTGTTCCAACATGACAGAGAGTACATGAATCATGAGTCACCACAGTTAAAATTGTAGGTGAACTCAAAACTGTTTCATTTCAGAGGTTTGCAAAAGCTTAGAAAAGTCAGTTCTAATAACAATCTTATAGTTCCCCTGAAAGTTTGAAATCAGAGCCTAATTTGTCAATGGCTCTAGAGTTTTTGTATCCAGTTCCCTTGACCCTGGGACTTGGTGAGTGCCACTGCTAGGGAGCTGTAGCACTCAGGATGCTGCTGCTCCCCCACTCCTAAGCCACCTTCCCCACTGAGCCTTCCCAGCCATTCCAGAACCAGCAGAAGCGTACCCAGTGGCAGACAGTCACTGGTCAGGGCAGGTGATCCATTTACCCAAATTCATTGCCATTCCCCCTGAATGCAACAATTAAATTAAGTTCAAAGAAACATTGCTGAAACTTCACTCCTACCTACAGAGGCATTTTATGAAAGACTTTCCCAAGGAACCTTGCCTCAGGACAAAGGTGATTGCCATAGAAACAAAACTGCTACAGAGCTCTTTGGAATGCTTTCTACACAGCCAGAAAACAAACTGCATGACTTTGGCTACCAGCTCTGTTCAGGCTTTTACAATCCCAGGCCTGAGCTCTGAGCACTCTCAACTGCCTCTTACCCCAAGGTCTCAAGTTTCCTCCTGCTGCTTTGAGCCAGGGCCTGGCTCTAGGAGGAAACCCAGCCACTATGAGCTGTGGTTTTTATGCAGCCCTTCCAGGTCTGGGAGGAAACCCAGCTATGACTAGTTGCAGCTGCTGCACTCCCACTTCTGTTTATATTCACTCACATTATATTACCCTGGGTGTCTCGCTGTTCAATTATGGGGAACATTTGGAAGTCTTGCACTGCTTCCCCTCTGCTAACTGCCTCCGAAATACTGGCATGAAGAGGAGACACAGCACTAGCAGCAAGGGTTGGCAATGTTCTCAGGTGTTTGTGCCTGGGCAATTATAGGCAACTTTCCCATTCTGATAGATGACCTCCTTGGTGAGTCTAATTCCACCCCTACAGAAGAGAAAGAGACCTGGGAAGGAGAGACCTGAAGAGCTTCCAGTCATTGAGAAAGAGAAATTACTAAGTTTTCAAGCCCTTTAGTTCCTCCCATGTCTCATCCCAAGATTTCTGTTCCTTAAACTCACAGCCAAGAGGGAGCTGACTGTGACTGAACAATATTGTAAAAGTGTTCTCATCTAGCGGTGGCAGTTCCAGTGGAGCAGAAGGTTTTGTTCCACCCATGTCCACCTCAGGGAAAATACCCCCTGCTGCTCAGGGCTTAGATCTAAGCTGTTTCAAATTAATGCTCACACCAAAAGCTTCCACAGGAATATTTTCCAACCCATATTCCTCATAATATTTTTGCATTTTGACTCCAATTCTCCCCCAGGAGTCTGTGTCCAGAGAGCTATAGTCAAAAAGCCAAGAACACAGTTCCTCTATGAACTCCAAAAACCTCTGTACTTGTGATTCTACATTAACTCCCCTAGATTTCAAACTTTCTACAAGCAAATATTCAAACTTACTATTCAAATATTCAAACTTACTATTCAAATATTCAAACTTACTATTCAAACAAATATTCAAGCTTACTATTTCCCTGAACCATTTTGGCTTTTTTTTTTTTTTTTTTTTTTTTTTTTTTTCCTCAGACTGCTAAATCTGCAGTGGCTACTTGTTCCCGGACAATGTTTTCTGTGTGTCAGTTTTAACACTAGGAAAATTCTACTCTTACCCTAAATTCCTTCCTACACAATATTCCTATACCTAAACCCTGTATTTTTTCCTAATTTAATAGACAGAAGTTGATATAAAGAAAAAAACCTAGACAGAGAGATTGCAGCCTAATTTTTCTATATACAGCTTTTGCTCCCAAAGAATAAAATACCACCACTTAAACTTTTCTTACAAAACCAGGCATGCCCAACTGCTTCTGTGGAGTTTTCCTACTCTCACTTTTCTATCTTCTGCATCCAAGTCAGTCCCCAGTTCTGGCGCCATCTGTAGGAAGCCAGCTCCTACCTTTTAAAGGGTTCCTATGAAAAGGAGAGATGAATAAGAAACTTTTGGATAGAAAGATAGTAGAGAGGAGACAGACAGAAACAAAGGATAGCTTTGGGAGGACCTGGATAAAAATCCACTGGCCCTTTCTGTATCTTCAAAAGGGCTTTTTATAACAATGCCAAGGGACAGGGCAAAAGACCTCCCCCTTTCTAGATCAAAGCATACTGCACAGCCAAGTGCAGACCCTTCTAAACATGCCTGTTGTCCAATCATCCCCTTATGCAGCCCTGCTGGGTAAAGCAAGCTCAGATGCTCAGACCCTGAGTAAGACCTCACCTACTAGGAATCTTCTGTGGGTCTCTACATGTGTGATGTACAATATACGTATTGTCTCATGGGTCTTTACTAGAAAGTCATTGTCTTTCAGAGAAGTGTATGAGCAGCCAACTTAAAATTACACATAGTCCCCCTCCTCCAAGGACTATCTACTAAAATCCTCTTCTCATAAGATTTCTTTTTATCTGGAATATCATGTGTTTCTAAGGTTGCATTTAAAGCATGTAAGACAATGCCAGAATATAACAAATGATCACTAAATAACAGTGTAATTAGAGAACAATTAGTACTGCTTTTCTTTCAGCTGATAAAGGTATTTTCTTCATATAGTCACTAAAATAAAGTGCTCCTGATGGCATAAGGCCACAAGATTGATTATGAACAGGAGACTCACAAGTGTGAGGACACCTTTGGCTACAAGTGAGATCCTCTTGGAAACTGAAAGGAAGGGAACTGTGCTTCTGCTCACTCTTCTATGAGCTAAAGTTAATGGACAAATAAATTAGAGTAACGAAATAAAAAACAATCTTGCAATTTGTTTAAAGTGAAGAAAATATTACAACTCCTCTCCTCAGTGCTGTATCATATTCTTTCAGGCTTTTTCAGTGTTGCATAGAAGTAATTAAGTGCATTTCCATCAGCCATCCTAACACATGTTTGTCTGTGATACAGAATTTAAATCCAATTTGAATTTTCATTTAGACTTCTGTGTCTAAATTTATGTGATGTCTTATTTCTTATACGTTTATGTTACGTTTATATCATCCCTTTGTTTCAATGTTGCATCTTTTGTGTTCTATAATTACAAAAAAAAGACTACACATACACAGACATTAGAAATACCTTTGATGGTAGAAAACTGAAACCAGGAAACAAATAATTAAGAGTCATATGCATAAAATTTAACCATGAAAACTTGGCAGAACTTTAGCATTCTGTAAACTCTTTAAATAGGAAGAGATCACAAACAAGTTAGTTCTAAGACTCCCGTGTTAACAAAGTAGGCAGGTAATATGCTAGAGCTGGTATGATGAGGATTAATAAGAAGACCAACAAGGCATGGCATTGAAATCACTAAACAAACTTGACAAATCTGATATGGGTGACATAGGTCTGTACACACACACACACACACACACACACCACCACCACCACCACCACCACCACCACCACCACCACCACTTATCTAAGGGCCATAATCATAGAAGTGTGGACTTCCATACCCCAAATAATAACAAGTTATTCAATGGGAGAGATAGAAATGGAGATCATGTTTTGTTTTGGTGCTTTCCCATAACCTACCTGCAGTGGTTTTTCAGTTTTAGGGACATTGATGAAGTCATCTGAAGCATGCTGGGAGACAATGGATATATATGCTGGGTAGACTTTAAAACTGTCAAATGGTAAGTTTTTAACAGTTCAGAAAAAAATGCTTAATTTACACATATGCACAAAGACTCAGGGGGAGGAAGCACAGTGATTATTTTCAAAAGCAGTTTTTTTTTTCCAGTGGTGATTTGAATTATTCTAGGACCATTCATGTGCCAAGTGACTGAGATGCTATTAACATTAAAAGAAAATCTACCTGATGTAGTATGAATCTTAAAGAGTCTCACCAGTTCCTTAGCTGATCCTGTTTCCTCAGACTGGATGCCTCTGAGTCCTCATCCAGAATGAATCTCAGCTGAACTGCTACTCACAGCCTGAAAGTTTAACCAGCCAAATGCTTCTAGTTTCTGGTCCTCACGCCTTATATACCTTTCTGCTTTCTACCACCACTCCCTGGGATTAAAAGCTTGCTTTCTGAGATTAAAGGTGTGAGTCACCATGCTTGGCTGTATCCTTGAACACATGGATTTCTGCCTCTGGAATGCTAGAATTAAAAGCTTGTGTGCCAACATTTTCTAGCCTAAGTATCTAGTGGCTTTTCTGTTCTCTGACCCCAGATAAGTTTATTATGGTACACAATATTTTGGGGAACACAATACCACCACAACCTGAGAAATACTAGATTCTAATGACTTATAAGAAACTTCATCAAATTTATGCATTTTAAGTTAAAAGATTTTTCTAAGGACTCAAAAGGAATAGTACAGGATTTGAAGCCAATGCAACATGTAAACATGAAAGTTACAAACCTCAAGGATCAGAGTGGATCCTAGGAAGCAGAGGACAAAGTTAACACCAGCCCTTGAAAACAAACCAGATCAGTCTTTGATTCCCAAGCATTAGGGGGAAGTGACAATCATCATACAACCAATGGAAACTTGATGGCTCAATAGATACTTTCCTTTCAGTGAAGGTACATGTACATTAAACAACCTCCATTGTTGGGGATGTAATACTATTGGTAGAGTGCTTGCCTTTGACACAGGAAGCTCTATGTTAGAATCAGGCAGTCACATAAAACTGAGCAATGTGGTATATACTGGTAATGCTAGTACTTGGAAGGTAGAAACAGGAGAATCAGAATTACAAGGTCATCCTTGGTTACATCCTACACTACAGGAGATCTTATTAAAAAAAAGAGGAAGGGGTAAAGAAACATAAATGCAGCCGGGCGTTGGTGGCGCACGCCTTTAATCCCAGCACTCGGGAGGCAGAGCCAGGCGGATCTTTGTGAGTTCGAGGCCAGCCTGGGCTACCAAGTGAGCTCCAGGAAAGGCGCAAAGCTACACAGAGAAACCCTGTCTCGAAAAACCACAAAAAAAAAAAAAAGAAACATAAATGCATAAATACCCCCATTCTGTAGCAAGGAAAACAAAAAAGGAAAGCTGTCCACCAAAGCAGAGGGGGGAACATACTCCCAGCAATTGAAATAATAGCCCTCATTGTAGCTTGTGATTGGAGATCTAAGTTATATAAAGTTAATGATACATCACAGATAAAAATTAAATCCAACCACTGGGAGGAGGAAATAGAATAAATTTTGTAGGTGGAATGGAGGAGGGGGTGGTGTGAGAACAGGAGAATCAGGTGGGAAGGGGGAGAAGAGATGGGATTAAGGAAGGAATGAGGTGAAAGTCAGCTAGAATTAAAAGGTATTTGCACTAGGTTTGGAACTTACTGCAACAGAACCTTTCTACAATCTATGAAAATCTATCTTAATAAAGTCTCCAAATAAGGAGGGAGAAGGAATCCCTACTGGTCATCACTTGTCACCAAATGAAGCTTCCAGTGCTAGAACTGGCTTTCATCCAGTTGAGTTGTTGGGGTCCCATGGAAATCTTCAAACAGCCCAGGCTGTTGCCACGACAGTAGGTGGCTCTCCACACACTGGCAGCAAGGCCCTGTTGCTGAAGACAACACTCACACAAGGCATTGAAAGTGGAGAGATGAAGCGAGTGCCTGCATAGAATCTTCACTCCCACCTTCGAAAGCCTATGACACAGAAAGGTACTCTGCAGGGTGTGGAAAGAGAAAAGCAAACACCAACCCAACCCAAAATACTTTGATCTATATTCTGTCCTGCCTGCAAAATATGCTAGGGCAATGTTGGCACAAACTCTGTGAGAGTAACCAACTAATGTCTGATTTGACATAAGGCCCACTCCACGATATGGAACCCATACCTGACACTGCTTGGGTGACCAAGATCCAGGGTCCAGATAGCCCAGAGCTCTAGAGTAAAACGAAATATTATTGGTTTTGGTTTTTGTTTTAAGTAACAAAATAGGTTCTAATGACATTCTGCTAAACTCATGTATTATTGACTTATTCAGTCATAATCAGAGATACTTCCTCCTGTAGCAGATGGGAACAAATTCAGAGACACACAGCCAGACATTACTCAGAGAGAAAGACATCATAACACACAGCTTTAAATGAGATGTCTCCATCAAATCCCCACCCCCTTAGAACTCAGGGAACTCTTCAAAAGAGGATGTAGGAGTTGGGGAGACAGAGAGGACAAAGGACACCAGAAGAACAAGGCCCTGTAAAAAAAAAAAAAAACTGAACAAAGCTCATATGAACTCACAGAGACTGAAGCAGCAAGCACAGGGCATACATGGGTCTACACAGGATATCTGCACATATACTAAAGCTTTATTTAGTTCCTTTATGGGACTTCTAAATGTGTAAATGAGTGAGTCTCTGATTTTTGTCCCTTCTCTTGGTACTCTTCTATTTTTCTGTTTGTTTGTCTTGTCCAACTTTTGTCTGATGGTTTTGTTTTATCTTATTAGATTTTATTTTGTTATGTTTTAAAAAATGAAAAACCAGTTCAATAAAAAAATTAAAGTTAACAATGATATTTAGCTAGAGGATATATAGGTTTTACGTGACTACAGTTACAGTGTTAGTCATTAGTCTGTACTTCTTTAGAAAATTAAAGTGTGTGTGTGTGTGTGTGTGTGTGTGTGTGTGTGTGTGTGTGTGTGTTTAGAAGAAGAAGTCAACAAACAGATCTAATATGAGTGAAAAGTGAGAAACGTGAGGACTCAAGATGGCTGATCATGTAAGAGTTTCTAGAAGAAGACTTAAAATTGGAGACAATCGGGTATTTCAATCTGAGTTAAAAGGGGCAAGAAAAGTATGCTGTACCAACTCAAAACTATCAGTAGGATTTCCAAATTTCTAAGGTTTTTACTCTATTTGTGTCCTCAATCAGTAGAATGAGACCCACTCATACTCATGTGTAAGATATACTTTATACAGTACATTGATCCAAGTGTTCATCTCACCCAAAAACACCTGGTTGTTTACATAAGATTTGACCAGGATTTTAAGCACCACCCTCTGGTAGAATCATGCTGGCATGCAGATTTCTCCATCACCTTAACATAAAGGCTTTAATTTTTAAGTTCCCAAACAAAATCTCAAAGGCTTAATTGGTTTGCAAGAACACATTGAGTACCAGAAAATGTTTCTGCAGCACATTGCATTATGGAACTCTTCATAAACATCTGTAAAAGAACATAGAAGAAGAAATATTTAGCTGGACTGCAAAACTGAGAACCCCCTCATATTTCTCAGCCATTTTCTTGGGATGTTTTCCTGCATCTTACTATGTGATATTCATGTGGCAACCACAACTGAAAAATCATCTATTTTATGACCCAGCAGAGTTTTTATATTTAGCTACACCATCTTACATTCTATGTAGGTTTCTAACCAAGGAGGCAAACAAAAGTGTACAACTCAGTGCTCAAAGGAGTAACACCATAGTTGTAACTACAAATCAATAATCTAAGTGGAAGATGCTGCCTGATTATGTTTGTATATTTGTTGAAGGAAGCTTATAAGAACCAAGAATTCCTTCTGTCATGATATTGCTCATGAATTTATGCTAAGAATACCTAAGATTTTCCTTTATATGTTCATTTCTACATTGTTGGCTTTAATTTCATTTTAATTATATGTAAGCTCATTGCTATATACATTATAGAAAATATCATAACAAACAGCAAGTATCATTCCCTGAATTCTGTCACTGAAACTCAACAATGTATTGCTTAGAACTTCGTTTAATCCTAAATATTTTTATTTCCTTCATCAAGATTTGGAGGAATTTCAGTGTCATTTAGTTATTGTACATTTATAACTTAAAATTATGGCCATTGAATAAATAATAATCTACCGAGGTCATAAAATAAACTTGTGTTCTGATATCAGTGAAGTACAATTAAACCAAATTACTTAGAGGTAGGTTGAGATGAGCTTATTTTTCAAAGTTCATTCCACATGATGATGAACAGGCCAGAGAGAGAGTCACTAATGAGACAAAGCTATGTGTGGTTAAATAGCTTCTATAAACATTGACTTGAATAACTTTATGTCATAAGATATTTGCCATTCATTTAGTATAGGATATTCGTGGATCGCTCAGTTAGCTGCCAACAGATAGGTAGGTCAAAAATGTATGGAAAACCTTCCCAGATACTTGTTAGTAGATGACTTCTGAGCAGTAGTCAAATTACTTAATAGACAAATTACACTCATGTGAGACTTAGGTCTCTTCACCATTGAACTAACAATCAATGTTATATTAAGAAAAGTAAAATGGATTTTACAATTTTGTTAAAAATCCAAGATTTATTTACTATTAAAGAACATTCTAATATATATTTTCTATTTGTTGCTTTATATAAGTTTAATTAACTATATAAGCAAACTAAACTTTAATTGTGTAACTTAGGGGGTATGCAAGTAAAGACTTTTGCAACCCCAGGCCTTGAAAATATTAAAGTATATTAACACAACTCATAAATGAATAACTTAAGAAATAGAGAAAAATCACATTGTATTTGATTAAAAGGGTTATGATGAAGAGAGGTATTTTTTCAAAATCCAATTCAGACATCCCTATGGAAATTTAAGACAGTTGGGAGTAGACAGTATCCGCTTATCCAATTTTTGCCTCACTGTGTCTTTTTCATTTGAATTAATCTGGGTAATGAAGACTCAAACCAAATTATTGTGGGTTGATTACCCATGAAAAGTGGGTTAATTGTTTAATAGCCATGGGTGTAAGTGAGTGTAGGTATTTTAATATACATAAACTTTAAAATGGCATATTTGATGATAGCATAAAGTACATATACAGTGAAATCAATAATACAATCTCACATTAAAAGTTGATTAATCTTCATCGAGTGATTTAATTGTCTGTAAAATCAGCTACTAAATACTGGAAAAATATTCATCTATTATAATTGTTCATGTAAAAAACCAACAACAAATGAATGGATACTTAGCAAATAACTAAATCTTCATTTTGAGAAAATATTGAAAGGAAACGTTTTAAACGCCATTTTCAATCAAAGGCATGTATAAGAAATGGTGATGTCCATCATCTGTTGAGCCTGTTCCAAGGCTTCAGTACATTCAGTTGCAGTCATCTACATTTTTATGCAGTTTAAAGGGAAAGGTACAGGACAGGTCTAGTGCCTCCAGTCAGACATTGTGTCTAAATGAGTGATGCTGGCCAGCATCTTCATTAGCCAGGCACAAGCAATGGGCCTGATCAGGAAATGCCAGCTGCAGCCATGTCTTCTAATTTACTTTCCAAGGTCATTAGGGGGGAGATCTTATTAAGCACAAGATATTTCTTTCACTTTCAATAAAGGTGCACAGAATTCTAGTAAAAAACGTCAGCATCTGGCTTTCCTCTCATGGCAGAAACATGGACCCAATTAAAAAAAATGGTGAATGGTTCCATTACGTTATGCCCTTTCTATGTCTAAAAAGACAACAATAGAACACAAGGGAATAATAAAAATAACAGCCACCACCAAAACAGATAGCACATGTGAGAGTGAGCCTGCTACATCAGCAGGGAATCTGCAAATGTGGGCAGAAGGTCATTTCAAAGTTCACCAAGTTAACAAGGCCAACCCAAAGATGCTACGTGATTGTCAAACCATCACTAATTGTCTTCTGCTTTCCTTGTTTTCTTTTCCTCTTTTTTTTTTTCCGACTTGTGCTTTAGCTGATTCCTGTTGCTTTTTATGGAAGCTATGACAAGAGCTGAGCATTGCTTTTCACGTACTGGAAACCTGAAGGAAACAGAAGAATTTCCCTTTAAAGTGAATTCCAGAGGACACTCTTGGCAATTACTGTTTGAGAAATATCGTTTAGCCATGGAATGCTTTCATATGGATCCTGTGTGATCTCTTCAGCTGAATCACACACACACACACACACACACACACACACACACACACACCCTCACCCAATAAGCTCAAACCTTGCAAATCTTGGTAAAAATAGAAAAACCCTTGCTATGCTTGGGATGCATGTTCATTCTCTCTGTAAGTGTCAATAACATTTTTTTCACAATTTAACATTCTTTAAGATGATACTGGCTCTGTGGCACAGAGGGACTTAATTACAGATATTTTTCATTAACTCCTCCCCAGTGCATTAAAGCATAGAACTCACAGCTCAGTCACCTTCCTAGAAGATGCCTGCAAGAGAGGTAGGTCGAGAACCCTCCACCATGGAACATCAAGTTAAAAAAGAAAAAATAAATAAATAAAAATAAGAAAACAAAACAGTGAAAACTCATGTAAATCCTACCATTCAGAGGGACCATAATCCCAACAGGGTGGAAGAGGCTGTCATTGGGGCGCTGCAGATAGCTTTCATTTAGAGACACTAATAAACAGAACATCTGAAGAAGCAAGACCTTACTAAAGGTTCATGGGGTTTTAGCATCTTACCCAAGGCAGCTGTCTGGTCAGGGGAGAACCAAACTGCTCAGTTCTCTTCCCTGCACACCAGCCAGATGACACACCTTTACAACAGGATGCATTCCCCACGGTATATATTAATTTTGATGCTTGCCTGGAGCCAGAATTCCTCATTCTCTGTCAACCAGTGTGGTTAATTATGTGCTGTAATATTTAAATTACAATTCTGATTATTTTAAAAAGATAATTAGACTTTAAAAAGAGAGAGACAGAGTTGAGATGAAGGTTGTTGCAAAGGTTCTAGTAATATCAGGAAGACAATATATTTTCCCAGATGTGAGAGTCATTTGCGGTATAACAGAGCCCACAAGGAGATGGCAATGCAGGCCTTGGAGCTGTATGTTCACTTTAATTAAGGAGGGGCCATCTGGAGCAGATGAAAAGAGAAAGCTGGGTAGATTCTACTACGGAAGTTGACAAAGTATGAACTCCACATGTGCTTCCCAATAAATTATCTCCCTTTATATTTCCAAGCATTTTTTTTCTTCAGAATTTTCACATTGTCCCCCAAATTAAAAGGACCTAATAGTGGCTTATGTCTTGCATGCTTTCAAAGTTTATACATAGGTATTTCACTCTCTGGAGTATCTATAGATTTTCTTTCAAAGTTATAAAATTTCAATGGGGTAATTTTGTGGGTACTTTGCCAATTCATGTTTCCCACAATAGCTATTCATGTGCATTTAATATATGTACTAGTGTCATTATTTGATATATAGTACTTGTGTCAAAAACGTAATACACACAGCTATTAAAAATCAGCTATTAACACGCTTCTTTAATAATAGCAAAGACATATTTAGCATAAGGTAATAGCTCAATTCTATATTTTTTTAATATTTCCACTCATTTTTTGTGCATGCTGATGAAGGTAGGTAGACATGAATAGTTAAGTTGTATGTCAAAGAATGACAAGAGTTGAGAAAGGTTCTGGAGATCAACAGTATTCTCAAAATATGTTACTTCTTTTCTCATCCTCACTCTGCTAAATACTGCCTATCCTTTCTCATTTCTTCCTTCCCCTTCCTCCTTTCTCTTTCTTTCCTTTGTTCCATTTTGTGTTGGTTAAGCACAGGTGTGGGCATTGGTGAATGAAAACCAAAAGAAAGAGAATCAAAGGGCCATGATTCACCCAGTGTCATAAAAGTGATGATAAAGGTATTTTATTTCTTGTGCTAAGAAATTTTGGCAAAGAATATGATTCAATAGATTGTGATAAACCATAAATGATTCTCAGGAACACTTTCCAGGCCAAAGTCATACAGAACATTAAGTGACAAATCAGAAAAGTGGTCTCCAGCAAACATTTGTGGTCACATGAAATCAACTAGATTTTCAGGGCCCCATCATAATATTTTATGTTGGCAATAATATAGCAATTGAAAACATTGGCTTTATCTTCAGACAGATTCAAGTTCTAACATTAGGTTTAATACATAATAATTGTGTTATCTTACATAAATTATTTCACTGTATTGTGTCATTTTTTTGTTACCAAAAAGTAGAAATTAGTCCAGACATGTTGCTCTCAAAATTAAATGGCATAAAGCATATAAAGTATTCACTGGGCCTAGTTCATACAATCCATAACTGTATTAGCACAACTGTTATCATTGTTATTATCTCAAAACTGAGATAGTCAATTGTGGTTATTTAAAAAAATCACTGTTGAATAATTTGGGTAATTTTTCCTTGTGCATAAATAACTACTCAATGATTTTTTCCCAATAGTAATTCAGTCCAATATAGCACAAAAGAGGCAAACCTGTCTGTTTCCTTAGTCCTTCAAAGGACACTCTAGATTTCTTTAAGTGCAGGATTGGGGGATGCAGTAATGCCTTTAATGGTTAAATACACTCATAGCTAAATCAATAAGAATGCAAAGAAAAAGCAGTCTGTGACTAGAGGCAGGGATGTAATCTTTACATCCCATTGATTATAACTGGATTCACCAAGGGTGAAAGAGGCTGTTGGCTCTTTTGAAGTGGCTAGAAGAGCTTCTACCTAACCAACAGGGGATAATCTCCTGCTCTATGGACCTGTGTAAAATGGTTTGCCAGGAAAACGCTTAATTCCCCAGACAACGCTTCCCACATGCCTGCCTGCTGTCTTGAGGAGACAATAATCAGTCTGGGGATAAGGAAAATATCCTGATGAGCTCCTCATGGCTGAAAAAATGACTCAATCAGTCTTAGCAGTGTTCAAAATAATTTGCGTGGAAAGCACCTAGAGCACTACGAACTTCAATGTCTTATTGTTGAGTGACCTCTTAACACATATACTGCCCATTGTGGGATAGGTACCCTCACATGGATAGCATAGCGGGGAGGGGGCAGACAGGACTCTACATTGACTTCATTATTTTTACTCCATCTTTTTTTTCCTGTTGGGAATTAAATTTTAATTTGCTTTCTAAATGCCATTTTTGTATAAAGAGAGAAGATTTGAGTGGAGGAAAGTGAAATCTTAAAATCTGCCTGAACTGAAAACATGATTTTTGAAAACTATAATCTATTTGTATTCTGTATTTATACACTGTGTGGCTATTCTCACCTACAGTATAAAAGGGAGACCAAGGAGATGAACTTAAAAATGAATCTCCAGTATTTTTTAAAAACAGAAAATAGAGGCAATAAATATGAATCAATATATAAAACAAATGTCTCAGTTCATAGATTCCTTAGAAGAAAACACCAAGCCCTATGCAATGTCTTCTGGAGTGGAGCCTAAAAATCTTGGCTGCCCATTTGAAGTCCCTTTGACCTTGACACAGAAAGAATAGCAGCAGTTAAATTACAAGTCCAAGTGTAAAATAGTGGCACAGTGGCAACATGGCACCCTGTCCATGGCCCAATCTTCAGTGACGTGCAGGCATGTAGAATAGCTTTGACTTCCTGGATGAGAGCATGCTTGACATGTGCTGCCCTTTCTCGTTCCTTGCTACTTTGACAAGAATCTTGGCTACCACTTTGTCCACGATTCACTGACAAGACACTCTGGTTTTGCTGCTGGGCTTTGTTCTATACCAAACCAAATGATCTATATTTCCTAATAACAAAATCTCACTGTCTTCCCAGGGGAAAAACTACAAGATTAAAAGTAATTTGGAGTAACATATTACAGTGTGTGTCATAAATACTCCTCCAGTTTTAATTTTGTTTTAATAAGGTGTTTAATATCTGCTGATTATAAATCAAAAGAGCATTAAAAACTTATTTATCAAAAATTTTAAGCTGGTAAACATAAGATAAAGCATGTAAATATCACATAGCTTTTAACATTCTGTAAATAAGCCAGAGAAGAGAAAATGTGTGCATAGTTATTCAATAGCAGCTATTTTCATTTGAAGGATTAGAATAAATATAGTCATCTTAACATAGTATTCTAAAGACCAATAGAATATTCAAAGCATATTAAGTGAGATTTAGCATCCATAAATTTGATATGTGTCTATGATATAGCTGCTCATCTTCAATAAATGGGTTTCTAATAAGCAGTTGGTATTTGTTGAACAAAAGCAACTGTTACAATGAATAAATTAAATTCCTATTTAAGACACTTCATCCCGCATAAAAAGGTGGAGAAATTTCCTGGCGGTATGAGGAATGATTGTGTTAATACTGGAGCAAAGCCAGAGTTCTAATGCCCCGTCTCTGGTGAGAAACGTGTCATGTCACACTCCTCTGCAGTATGACAGACTGACACAGCAGGAGTCATAGACATGGAGAATCAATCCAGAAATTCTGACCAGACACTGTTGGCTACAATAGTTGCAGTCCTTAAACATCAACACAGAATACATGAAAAAAGGAAAGCAAGTCTCCATCGGTTTTCAAGAACTCTAGAATAAAGGATCTCTAGTGTTGTGCTGATTTTATGGCTCTGTGCTCTCCAGTTATCAAATCTGCCATTCAACCCAGAAGCCAATTGACAGCTTACCACTGGCACATGTCTGCAGTTTAGAGGTTGGGATGCCAATCACCAGCCTGAAGTCCAGTGTTTCTGATATTATTGGTGTATCCACGGTTGATTTCACATCATCATTCAATTTTTCTTACATTAGTATTTTTACAGAAAAAGTTATACATTTCAATAATTTTATGTTGGCATTTATTACATCATGAGTCAAAAAGTGATGCACTAAAATCAATGTAGTTGTCCAATATCTGTCCAATCAAACCCTGCCTGTTATGGAAGTGAATCTTTTCAACAAGCATCTAACTGGTTTTCAAATTTACATGAATGCAGAGCTGGCATTTGATGAACAAAGATGACTCTGTTCTTAATTAAACTCTTGGGTCAGCCGGGCGTTGGTGGCGCACGCCTTTAATCCCAGCACTCGGGAGGCAGAGCCAGGCGGATCTCTGTGAGTTCGAGGCCAGCCTGGGCTACCAAGTGAGCTCCAGGAAAGGCGCAAAGCTACACAGAGAAACCCTGTCTCGAAAAACCAAAAAAAAAACTCCTGGGTCAAGGACATGGGTCAGTGGTAAAATAATTGTGTGCTGTGTAGGAAGCCTTTGGCTAAATCACTAGTATCACAATAAATGACTGAATGGATGATGAAAATATTAGCCAGTTGTGATGGCACAGGCCTGCAGTCCTATGATTGGGGATGTAGAGATGGGGGAATCAAGAGTTTAAAGCCATCCTCCATTTAAAGATCAGAAATTTAAAGCCATTGTTATCTGGAGCTCAAGTCCAGACCAGTCTACGTGAGATTGCCTCTAAAGGATAAATGATAAACAACAAACTTGTCACATAGCAACTTAAACTTAGTGTGTATATTCAGCTCAGTAATGAAAAGGCTTGTTCTGATGAAAGGAAATATATTTCCACCATCGTCTTTTTCTTTCCTTTTCTTATTCATCACAACTTCTAGTAACCTTTCTCCATCTATAATGAGACTGTACTGTACAAACTTAGGTACAGTAGGAAAATGTACATAGTAGTTTATATGGGTAGAAATAGTAACCACATATGATAGTAAAATAAATCATTAGACTTCCTTATCCTTCTAGCTGGAAATTTTGAGCTTGTATGTACATACACACACAAACACACAAACACACATATTTTTATGTATATATAACTTTAAGAATATATATTCATATATATACATAATACATACACACACACACACACACACACACACACACACACACACACACATATTCAAGATCACGGACTGGCAATATAACAAACAAAGAGAAAGAGAGAGTGCAAAGGGCTCACAAGGTCTTTGAACACTGGAAATTTAATTCTCAGAAAATTTAGAATAAAATCTTGGGGACAGATTCTGACTATGAAACGGTGGGTTCTAGTACATGTATGTAGTAAGAAGCCCATTCAACAACTACAAGGTGAGACTTCAGGTATATGTAGGCATTCATACTGAATAAGCATGTGCTTCTAATTCTAGGAGTATGAAAACAAACATACTCATACTACACATGCAAATATCACTCTTGAATTGCTCTCCAGTTCTCCTCTATTCCTATTCACCTACCTCCAGGAATCACTGCTCTGATAATAATCCACTTTTGGAATATGCCTGCCTTTATATTATAATGCCACACAGAAAAAGAAAGTTGTGTTTACAGTGGATATTTTGTTTATATGTTCAAGTTTTCTTATCCTTTATTTTCTTTAAAAAAATGTAGAAAAATTAGTACACATACAACTGAAAGAATAGAAGGAAGAAACTGTTGGAGACAAAAAGCATTCCTCAATAATCAGAATTCATCCTTCTTACAATGTTTCTGGATACTATGAGAGACAAAAATGATATGAGAAGAGCAATAGGTAGAAATCTAAGTTGACCTTCAAGCCCCTCTCCCAGTTTCCCAGAATGCATTCGTTGCATAATCTCTGCAGCTGCAACCATGAGGGATCTCACTCCTGTGATTAGATTTTTGTCATATTGCACAGTTGACCTTAAGATAGGGAGATTATATATGGAGTCTAGCATAATCATAGGAGGCCTTTCTAAGTGAAGTGCTTTCTTAGGTTGGTCACACAAGCCAGCTATTTAAAACATGAGAAGGATTCAATTTGCTACTGCTAACTTGAAGATGAAGAGGTCATGTACAGAATGCTGACAGCAGCCCCAAGCTGACAGCCAGTAAGGAAATTAATACTCCCCGCAACATTTAGTGTAGGTGGGTATATCCAAGGCTAGGTGAGAACTGCAAACTCTATGTCACCCTTGTGAGATCCTGAGCATGGGAATGAGCCACACCATGCCCATTCTTCTTATGTATAGGAACTGTAGAAGAATAACTTTGTGCTTTTTTCTACTTTTAAGTTCACGCGAATTCATCATATACCCATGGAAAACAAATACAGAGATAAAAATAGCACCTACATTATTGGCATGAGAGAGACTGGAGAAATTAGATGGATTTTCAAGAAGATAAATGAGTTTGGTGACTGATCTTTAAAATCACAGGCAACAGGGGTTACAACAGGCCTTCTAAAATGGAAGGAACTTACACTGGAAACGCATAAGAAACAAGGCACCAAAACAGCTCCAAAGTAGTCATTTCCCTCCTAGAATAGTGCTTTTAGTAATTTTCCTGAAATTGATACATCATTCTACCCCTCCCAATGAAAAGAAAAAACAAGACCTTAGAGTGACCTATAGTTACAGAAATTGAATTGACTTCAACTATTTGAGAATGGGGATGAATTCCCCCCAGTAAAATAAAGGAGAAAGGAAAATAAAGGAAATAGAGCAGGGGCCATGGTTTCATTTTTTTAATATGTAACATCCAGCTTTGAGCTTAGTTGAAAATCATTGCTCAGTAAAAACTTATTGAAAGAAAGATTGGACTGTTGGATGAATTATTAATGTGCTCTCTTTTACAATTTCAAATAATCACATTTAACTTGACAGCAGGACACCCAAATATGTAAGAGCAGCATACTGAAATAGCAAGTATTGGAAGTCTATAGACCCGTGCTTGAAATGTGTATGGATACCAATGTTCTGTGTCTGTGCATTGTAGCCATTATGTGTCTCATAGAAGCATTAGAAAGAGAGCATGAGAAAAATCTATGCTGTCTCAGTCTCTTTTGCATAGCAAGTTATATAGTGGTATTCTATTTGTACTGAAATGTGATTTTATTTGTATGTTAATACATAAAGTTGCCTAGGGGTCAGAGCTATTAGCAAGCCATAGCGAAAGCCAGGGCGGTGGTGGTGCACGCCTTTAATCCCAGCACTTGGTAAGCAGAACTAGGTAGATCTCTGTGTGTTCAAGGATACAGCCAGCATTGGAGACACACGCCCTTAATCTCAATACCAACCATAGAAGACCTGGAGGTCTGTACAGACAGGCAGTGACGAGGCAGTCACGTAGTTGGGTTTACAACCAATGAGAAGGAAGAACAAGGACTCTTTATAAGGCAAACGCACAGGAAGTAACTCCCTTTTCGGAGAGGTCTCTTGACGGGAGAGGCTAGCTGGCGGAAAAGCGGGTAAGACTCTTAGCTCTGACCTCTTTGGCTTTCATCTTTACATTGGCTCTGTGTTTCTTATTTCATAAGACGGTTGGTTACATGTACAAAGTTATTATGAAATTGAAGTTATTTAATAATTACTATATAAAATATATATTAGTATACTATCTCTTTCATGTTATAGGCTTAAAATTTCTTCAGTGACAGGCACATCATCAATGAAGTTCTTAATAAAAGAGCTTTACTTACAAGGTGACTGGGACCAATCTGATCAAACATTGTTTGTGATTATACAATCTACTTGAACATGATTGCAGATATACATATATGTTGGAGAGTCCATGAACATACAGAAAACTACGTAGTTAATTTTGGGTGCTTCAAAATATTAGTGATGCTCATCCCTCTTCTCGAAGCCCATTACCCATCACTAGTCCCATGTATCTGCTCAATGACAAAAGATGTTGAGAGAGTTGATATTCTGTTGATGCAGAAAAAGAGAAAAAAATCAGAAACATTAGTTTTTACTAATGTTATCTTCTACCCAAAGTTCATCTTCACTTGATTTTTGTTTGAATTAATTTTTAGTGCTGTGAGATCACTACCATTGAAAATAATCAGATCTACCCGGGCAGTGGTGGCACACGCCTTTAATCCCAGCACTCGGGAGGCAGAGCCAGGCGAATCTCTATGAGTTTGAGGCCAGCCTGGTCTCCAAAGCAAGTTCCAGGAAAGGCGCAAAGCTACAGAGAGAAATCCTGTCTCGGAAAAAAAAAAAATCAGATCTTGTCTCTCTGGATGAGAATAAATGGTCAATATTCTCCCTTCTTTACAACTCTGTTCCAATGCATTATCTCCTGAATATTCAGCTTCCTTGCACTATGAATAGCAAACTCTCACTGCAGGGACAATGAAATGGAGGGGAAATGACTTTTCTTGCTTTGGAAATTAATATTGTGAGGGTGAGAGTAACACCTACTGGTTTTTTGCTTTGCTCTTGACGCATATTGCCTGAGGACCCTGTCTTGTTTTCCATACAACCCACTGTGCTTCCATTATGTTGCTTTGTTCTGGACAATTCTCTTAGACATAGACAAAGATGAATGGCAATGCATTCATAAGAGAGAGCTTAGAATGCTGAGGGAATTTAATACCAAACTATATAAACAAGAGTTGAAGTAAGAAAGGGATTCAGGGTCAGGGAATGAGCACCCTCAGGCAGAACACAACCGCAGTCTTCAAATGTTTGAGGAACAGTCATGAGGGAAAAGAATTAGCTGTTGTCTATATAACCTTAGAATAGAGTGAAGACCAAAGGGTGGGGGCAAAAGTCAGGCCTAATTTTCCTAAGGAATCCATCAGAAACAAACTACAGTGTCTTAGGTGGCCTTAGGAAGTAGTACTAGGTTCTGTGAGAGAGAGAAAAAATGCTTCAAGCTATTTGATTACGATTCAAGCTATTTAATATTCAGGAAACTCCCAGAAAATATGGATTCAATAATAAAATGGAGATTGGACACATATTTAGGTAGTGTGACTATATAATTAATCCCCCAGAGAGAGATCAACAAATAGGAAAGAAAGTGTTAGCAATGAGGCTCGAAATCAGGACACTAAGCAAAGTAAAATGTATGTTCTGGCTCTACGTAAAGTCTCCTCCAAACCTAAGATTATGTGGTATTATTTTGTTACATTAACACATCAATATCAGTTTAGTAGTTTGCATTTCTGGGATATATTTGCAAGACAATGGGTTTTTCAACAATCAACTATAAAACCCCTTTATCTTCCTTGGATTGAACCACTAGGAGTGTTTTAAGCAAGTGGGCATATCTGTTTGGTATAGCTTTAAATGGCCTAGGTACCTTAAAGTATAAAGTGGGAACAAACAAGGTTAATCCACCAGACAACTATAACATAAAGTGTATGGCTTACATTTATAAGTTGCAAAGAAAGATTTTATGGTATTCCACTCTTGGCAACAGGCTCATCGAGCCATGCAATGAAGGTGTGTTGGATGCTTACTCTGAGTTCCTTACTGTAGGACGGATTAAATATCACTTTGTCCTAGTAGCACAGTCTACAAAGCCAACATTATTATCTTTTGGGGTAGATATGGGTTTTGCTCTATTTTACAGAGAAAATACTTTTGTTTGATTTGAACGTCTAATTTGTCTAAAAGTATAAGCTTTAGACAGGAAATAATTAGAGCTTGAATCCTTATCTCTCCTTTCCAGAATCAACCACTTGTGACCCTCCAGGGTATCAACAATGGCTAGAAATTCTACTGTACCCAAAGAGGGTCTGACTTTTGAGAAAAGTAAATTAAAAGATATTTTAGGTATTTCTGAATTCTTATACTATTGTATTCCATTATTTATAATTGCATACAATTATTTTAGTCTTCTAAAGGTTCTAGGCACTGAGACAAGATAATTATTGTAAAAGAAAATAATCACAAGCAGCAGAAAAAACGTGCATTATTGCAGCCTACCCAGTCTACATGTCACACAAATCCTGAGTATTCATCATATGAGTGAGCATACTCTCTTCATTAAGAAATAGCTAAGCAACTGATCAGGGGAGGAATACAAATTTCCAAATTATGGACTCAGAAGAGGTTTCCAGTATGGCACAGGAAGGTGTGTGAATTAACAGGAGAAGGATAAAGAGTCTACAAAGGTGTTTATGTTTGAACTGTTCTGAACTGCCAATGGGATACAGAGTTGGGCAGAGATGTATAAAAAGACACACAGTTGGATCCTAGTAACAAACATGGAATTAAAGTCTAAACTAACTCATGTATTGTGCAACAACAAACAACAAAATTAACAAAAAGATCAAAATCCCAGGGAAGACATAAATTCCAGTTTGTGTTCATCCCTTTCGGCCACACTGCCAGTAATGGTTATAACATAGATGTGACTATATAAAGTATAAGACTAGGACTGTGATAACTGAGCAGGCGTGGTGGCTCCCACCTGTAACCCTAGCAATCAGGAAGATGACAGGGAGGATCATTAGTTAGTAGCAAGCCTGAACTACAGAGCAAGACCCTGTCTAAATAAATAATAAGGCTGAAAGGACCCTGTTTGTACAGCTTTCTCTTGATCATTTTGGAACAATTCAATAGAAAAAAGAAACATCATGAGAGTTTCTGTTTCACCCACCCAGCTCTCTCACATCCCTGTTTTCTGTGAAATTAGAAACAAAGTAATGAGCAACACAATGATATTTCAGCTTGCTGAAATAAAATAAGAAGGCTTAAGGCAAGAAAAACATTGTATAACCTGTTACAAGGAGAAATTCTGAACAAGAATGAAATATTTCCTAGTATGAAATACCCTCAGTGGACTGAAAACTTTCTTTGGAACCTAGGACAACAAGGGAAAGTCTGCTCCTCATTAGCTGAAGCAGTAATGACCTACTCTTACATTTTCTGTTTCTTTGGAATTCATTTGTTTTCATTACATCAGGTGGTTGTTATTACGATGTGTTAATGGGCTTCAAGCAGGGCTGTCCTCTGTGACTTCAGCTCTGATTACCAAAATGAGAGTTTTGATATTTCTTATTATACCAACACAGTTTGCATTCCAATTGTTAATATTCTTGTCCACCAGAGCAACATTCTGAATTTCAAAGACATCTAAAAGAAAGAATATGTGAGAATCTTATTTTTATTTTCAATGTCAGCTCAATTTAATCCAATCTTCAGAGCTCTTAATTTGTCTTTTGAACTTTAGCACCATACTTCAATTCTTTTTTGTTCCTAGTCTCATTGTTAAGAGTGACTCAATGTTCTAAAATGTTTAGGATGTTTTTTTAAAAGGAGAAAATCCACCTATAATTTCCCTTTTTCTTTACTAAATCCTTCTAGGTTCACTATGCAGTTTTAGCATAACCAGTGTTTCCCTCTCTGTTTATCTTCTGATCTTACCTGTAGGATTTATCCCCAACCATCTAGAGCATGCATATTTTCTTCAAGAGGATTAAAATGACTTCCTGTAGCTCACTAGCTTTGTGGTGGTTTGAATGAGAATGGCCATGTAGGCTCATATGTTTGAAAACTTGGTCCTCAGTAGATTAAACGGTTAGGGAAGGATTAGGAGGTGTGTCATTGGAGCAGGCTTCGAGGATGTAAAATCCCACATCATTCCCAATTAGCTCTCTCTTTGCTTCCTGCTTGTGGGTCAGGCGTGAGCTCTCAGCTGCTGATCCAGCACCAAGCCTGCCTGGTTCTTGCCACATGCTTTCCACCATGGTTGTCATGAACTCATCTTCTGAAATGTAAGCCCCAAATTAAATGCTTTCTTTTCTAAGTTGACTTGGTCATGGTTCTTTGTTATGTCAATAGAAAAGTAACTAATACTGAAGTCCATACCAGGAGTTGAATATTACTATGATTGGCCTGACCATGCTGTTTTTGTTTTTGTTTTGTTGTTTTGCTTTGTTTTTGATGACTATGGTAGACTTTAGAACTTTGGACTAAAACGCAATTGAATATTATAAGCATAGCTCAATGGGCCATTCTGGAAGGAGAGTTGAAGACAGTGATGCTAAGAGCAGTGCAGACTATTGAGGCCTAGCTCAAGAGGTTTCAGAGGGCAACAATATTAACAGCTGGGTAGAGGCCATTCTTGCGGTATTTTGCCAAATAATGTGGTTGCTTTTTGCTCCTATCCTAAGAATCTGCCTGAAGCTAAACTGAAGAGATTTGGAATAATGTCATTGGTAAAGGAGATTCCAAGATCACCAAATATTTCCTCTTTCACATGGTTACTAGTCATCACTCTTATGCAGATCTACTATGAAAACCAGCAAGCAGAGCAAAAAAGAAAACAAAATGTACAGTTTAGAGACAAAGAGTACACTCAGAATTTTAATGTTGGAGACTTGGTTTGTGCTGAAAGAGATGGGGGAAAGTGGAAAAATAGAGAGTTGTGCCTTAAGGGTGAGAGTCTACTCAGATAATTCTAAAATCTATGAAAATAAAAAGCCTAAGGAATTTTCTGTTCCTAAAAGCAACAACAAATCAAAGCTTACACAGACAAAATTCAAGGGGAGGGCCAGGTCTCATTCCTAGCATATGGCTGAAGTTGCCAGATGGTTCTGGCTTAGAGACATGTAGTATCAAGAGTAAAAGGATTGTGGAATTTTCTTTCATGGTTAAGAAAAGTGGCTTAGTCCAGGGTTTTTCCAGAAAAGTCCCACCATAGAGACCTGGTGAGGACATTGTGTGAAGCTGTGAAGGTGAAGCCTGGATTGGGTTGAAGTCCCTTGGATATTGAAGATGCCAGTGCCATGGGATGTGTGCCAAGGAGAACTGTAAGCAGGTAGTGGAACTAGTTTAAGAGAGATAAGCCTGTTGTAGTTAGCAAAACTGGAAGGATTGAGCAATCTAAACCCTTTGACATTAGACATAAAGCTATAGGATTTGGAATTTGCCCTGATGGGTTTGTCAGGCTTTGTCTAGTATTTCTCCTGTGTGCCTCTATTTCTCCCTTTTGGAATGGTAATGCATAATCTGTACCATTGTATTTTGGAAGAATGTAATTTACTTTATAATATTACAAGGGATTATAATTGAGACATAGATTTAAGACTCAGAGAGATTTTTGGACTTTAAATTGGTTGAGACTGAAGGACTATGGGGATTATTGAAATTGGACTAAATGGATTTTGAATTATGATATGGCCACAAGACAATAGGGGGCAGGCTATAGAATGTGGTGGTTCAAATGAGAATGCTCTGCATAGGACAGGTTCATATCCTTGAATACTCGCTCCCCAGTTGATGGAACTGTTTGGGAAGGATTAGAAGGTGTGGCTTTTGGGGGGAAACTGTGTCAGTGGAGACTGACTTTGAGATTTTAAAAGTTACCACCATTTGTGGGTAGCAGTTTAGTGCTTGTTCTGTCTCCCTGTCTATCTCCCCCTCTGCCTTTCTGTCTCTGTCTCTGTCTCTCTGTGTGTATCTCTCTGTCTCTGTCTCTTTCTCTCTCCCCTTGCTTCAGGACCATATCTACCTATCTTCTTACATGCTCCCCGCCATGATGATTATGGACTCACCCTCTGTAGTGTAAGCCCCAATGAAGCTTTTCTTTTTTTTTTTTTTTTTTTATAAATTTTCTTGGTCACGGTGTTTCCTCACAGCAATAGAAAAGTAAGCAATGCAGTTTGAATATAGACAGTGGACAGAAATTGCTGTCAAGCATTGCATATCATCAAGTTCTATTATTAATTAATTGTTAAAATGAATTAATGATTTTTTTCACTTTCACAAATAAATGGAATTCTTAAAGCCAGAAGTGGCATTAAGTTCATTCACAAACCCAAAGAGAATGGTGTCACTTGTTTTCTGAGTGATACCAGGATTATTTTTCAAAAGCTCACAAAATTTACTGGATCTTACAAATCAATTTTTTCAGCACCGCATATTGTAATTATTTAGAGCCTCCAAACATCAGATGAGGACTTCTCCTCAGGCTGTACTGATAGGAGCAGCAAATTCCCTGTTTAACTGGATAATAAACTTACTTCTACAAATGGCTAAATCTATGTTTATACATGCATGATGAGATTAGTGTTTACCTAAGAGGACTGTCTCTGCTCACTAATGTGCACTTTACAATAACCTAAGAAAGCAAAAACAACCTTTCGACTCCCAGGAAATGGTAGTTGTGATCATTGTAGCAGTATTAAGCAGCCTTACTACTCTAGACCTTACATAAATACATTCAATCGGATGCAGTTTTTTTTGTCCTATGTCTATGGAAAGAATCCTCTATGCTTCTGCTGTTTGAGGAATGGTAAATGCTGTTGCTGTCTGAATCATAGGACTTGTGGTGAAAGGCTTTCATTCTGCCTGCTGCAGCTTGTGCGTATGTTGGTTTACCTTACGCTGTTCTCTTCTCCTCCACCACCACAGAGATGTCATTTCATAGACTGCTATTTTTACATTGGTGTGGGTGTTCAACTTTGCATTCAGGCCGAGGAGAAGCACCACGAGGGCTTTGTCCTTCACAGGGCACTGTTGTGTCCCTGCTTCCCCTTACAGTCGATTGTGTGTTTCCTTGGCACTAATGAAATAGATGTTTTGAGTGTGTCCGTGAGAGCACCTGTCCTTTTTCTACTGTTTCTTAGGGTCAAGTTGCACACCACAGCTGTTTTGAGATCTTTATAATATGGAAATTTTGAATAAAGCTCTTGAGGACTCAAAGCATTGAAATATACTGAGACAAAAACCAGAGAAATAAACTAAATAACGAAACATAACTGTATCACAAAATATTAATTATCATATATAGAGTAGTTTATGCCTACAACTACTTTATTGTGTGAAATATATAAACGATGTCAGAAAAGATAGGATCTTTTCTTGAATTGAAAGATGAGAAAATTAAGATTAAGTAGACTTTGTTTTCTCTATTTACTGTGAGAATGGATCTAATCATCATAGTTCATTATAAACAAATCACAATTAGTGCTGAAATCAAAGCTGTTACATCAAAGATATCAGCAATTTGTCAACCAAGGTATATATATTCTTTCTGAAGAATGGCATAGTTGAAGATTCAGAAAAGTACTAAGTAAGAAATAAGTCTGAAAATATAAGAAAAATAACTTTGAAATGGGAAGAAATTATGAACTATTAGAAGTAATCTGAACTATTAGAAGTAATCTGTAGCAGATTTGTTGCCAAAAGGTGGAAGTAGCAAGTGAACAGCAGAAAGATGAACACAATTCCCAGTGACTATGGAGCCGATGAATGGCAAGCTAAGGGAACATGAATCGCTTCAAGGTGCTGAAGCACTTGTTTAACATTATTTACATGTGAATATTTCTTTTTATAAAGATATGGGCTATGGAGTAATTCAATATAGTCTACCCTGTGTCATAAGGTTATGATAATGAAAAGCCATTGTCGGGATGAGGGGAGGGCTTGGTGAATAAATTGTTTCCTCCAACCATGAGGACCTAAGTTTAGAAATCCAGCATGAATAGAAAAACCAGAAGGCATATCAGTAGCCTGTAATGCCAACACTTAGGAGGCAGAGATTATGGATCTGTGGGACAAAATAATGAGCTAAACTAATCAGAATTGAAAAGCTCTGGAGTCAATGAGATATACTGACAATTTAAAAAAGAAATAAAAGAGAAAAAACCCACATGACACCAACTTAGAACCTTGACATGTATAACATGCATGAATATACTGCATACACATGCACCTGCAACTACAAACACATAAACAGACCACTGAACAAGCATACACATATGCATGCACACTGCACATACACTCATACTAAGGCAAAAATCAAAGTAGGATTTTCAGTAGATTTCAGTGCTTGAAAAACCACCATGCTCAGCTGGCAACTGAGTATTCCATAAACTATAAGTATAATAGTGAAACCAGGCCCTGGCTATGTGTATATGTAAATTATAGCTGACCATAAATTCAGCAAGGGCAGAAATGTCCTCAATGACACTTGAGGCATTTGTCTCTAAAAGGCAGAATGAAAGTAGGATGGTTCTACAAAGGGAAGAGTAGCAGGATAAAAGCAGGTCCTGTCTCTCTTCACAATGCAACACAGCAAGACTACCTCCATGAGCACATGTGTGTTGGGTATGCCTTTGTTTTTGTCTATGTACACAAACATTTGCACACATGGGTAAAAGTGTCATAGGATGAGACAAAGTAGTCACACAGACATAGGAGGACAACCAGGCAGTCATGAAATGACTTATACATGAAAATAAAGCTATGTCAAGGAAAATGACAAGCTTCTAACACCTATGCCCATATCCACATACTGGAACAATCACATGACCCCTAGGAGATACACCTCTGGATCACCTCTGGGTGACTATGACTGTGTTTGCACAAAGGATTAAATGAGGCTGGAAAACCTAGCCTCAACGTAGGCATTTCCACCCCATTGGTGGGATATTAGACATCAAGAAAAGGAGAAAGCAAGTTGAATGCAGGCAATACTCATCCTCTACACTCTAACTGCAGAGGGTATAAGACCTGAGGCTCAGAAGTGATTCTGAAAAATAAGACCTTCCATCCTAAGGTGTCTTTTGTTGAGCATTTTATCACAATATGAGAAACAACTGATAAAATCCAGGAAAAGAATCAAATAAAATCTAAATCATGATGACTGGAACAAAGTGAAATGAGCAAAGAGATGAAGATGACATTTTTCAAAATTTAGAGTTAGAATTTTGGAAATCTCAACATAGAAGTGACACAATCCCTCTAAACTTAAGATGTAAACTCATTCATATCTTAATGATTCAGGTTAGCAAAAGTTTATAAGAAAGCATCCCCATATCAGCGTGGCTCTGGGAATGCTGGCATTTTGTTTGAGAAAACCAAGAAAAGCTTGACTCTAGTCCAGTTAGTTTTAATATTTTACTTTTGAACACTTTCATTATAAATGAAATTGATACCCTACCCTATGCTGTCTTGAAAGCATAGAAAACACTCTATAAAATAGTTATTAAACTGTCTTCATAGAGTCAAATGAAGAAGAAAAATATAAATATCTTCATGTAACATTTAAACATTCTATTTATCTACATTATATAAATTTTGGAAGCATTATCCACCCACAACATTGACTTCTGGATCTCACAGTGGTCAACTAGAGAAGTAGCCCTTGACAACTTCTTGATTTTGTTTGAAAAATTGGTAATATTGTTACTAAATCCTTCACTGATCATATTTGGATCATTTTCTTTTATAGTTAGGTAATTTAAAAATGAATCTGGAGACATGGCTCAGCCTGTAACACATCCATCACACAAGCATAAGGACCTGAGCTTAGAACCCAAGCACCCACATCCAAAGGTGGGCAAGATAGCTCCAGTAGTGGGAATGGCCGAGTGTGAGAGGAAGAAAAGAGTGAATCCCAAGGCTTTCAGGGCAGCAGATCTAGCCAATCAGTGAGCTGTGGGTAGGGAAGAGTCGCTGTTTCCAAAATTAAATTGGAGAGCAATAGAAGAAGACATCTGATATCAAACTCTGGTCACCATATTTAGACAGCTACTTGCATGCACATTCATGTGTGTTCATACACATTCACAGGACTTTACACACGCACACACATTCACAGGACTACACACACACTAGAAAATATCACCCTAAGTTTAAGTTAGCATTGAACAACAAAATCAGCTAATTAATCCAATAATAATCATTAAATGTCAGTAATGGAATAGACTAAGAGTGGGTATTACCCACACCAAAACTTTCTGTCTGCTTCCTGGCAGTCTTCACAAAAGCTCTTGCTATCATGGTCATTTATCTGTAGAAAGAATTTTATTCTAAAGACCATTTCTCTGTTCCTTGGATATATTTTTGTTTTTTTCTTGTTAATAGTAAGTCTGAATGATAAAGTCTTACATTACTTTTTACTTTGGTATTGGGAAAACCAAAATGTCCCATGAGGTAAATTACTTATTTGCTTATTGGATTTATTCTTTTAGGGAATTTTCTTGACAGCAGAGCACTTGTGTGCTGGGTAACTCTTGCTATGTATCATTAATGTCATCAGCAGGATCATTACCTCCTAATTCAACAAGAAATAAACTATGATTTTTTATGTTCAGTAAAAGGTGAAACATGTACTGGAAAGTTATAAGCATTAGTCTCATAAATTAATAATACATGTAGGGATTTTAAACCAGCACAAAACACAATAGTAGTGGGATGACCATCTTCCAATTTCTCCTTCAACTGTGTCCAAGAGTAGGGCTTCATCAGCTTAAGATCAAACCATTTCAATAGTAATTTCAGGACCTAATGTAAATTAGGAAACAAGAAATGTGAAAAAGGATAATATAAAGCTGATAGAAGAGGAGTATATGAGGCCCCACCCCTTCCTAAGGAGGAGCCCATGAGGCTGCATTCCTTTCCCAAGTGGAGCCAAGGAGGCCACACCACTTCCTGTGGACCCAATGGCTAGCTGTCAATTGGGCAAGGGATGGCTCATTTTTTCTAATGGTATAGCCACTGGGGAACAAAGTAGGAAAGGAGTTCAGAGGGAAAAGGGAAGATATCAGAGATAAAAATAATCTAAAGGGGATAAATATAATCGCAATAAGCTGTATGTTCATATCAGCCCATCATTACAGATTTTAAACAGCCTAAAGCCTCTCTCTCTATGAACTTTTTAAGCACACAGTAATTTTGCTAATTAAAATAGCTCACAGATAATGATTCTCTCAAAATTGTAGTTGTTCATGAGAAGACTGTAAAGAAAGTGGGGAATTTTTTTTTTTTTTTTTTTTTTTTACGGTAGCTGGAGGGACAGCCGTGGGTGCTGGGAACTGAACTCATATATTTTTGGTTGTGAGCCTGTGGGGAATTCTTAACTGGGATTCTTAAAGAGGCCTGGTCAGCACTGTTTAGCTTTTGCCCATTCAGGCCATTTTTCAAGCTTATCTTCTGCTATGGGTACTTCATGAACAAGGGGGCTTAGTACTGATTCTGCCTGGATTCAGGCTACTTCATCCTGTGTTCATTTTACTTCTAATTTGATTGTTTAGGGGTGTTATAGATTGAACCTAGGACTTTGTGAACTGGGACATGTATTAGGCAGTGAAAGCACTAAGTTATAGCAGTGCTGGGTTTCCTTGGTGAGCTTTTAAAAATGAATTAATTGCCCAAAGTAATGAAGAGTGAAACCATATGACCTCTAAGACACATTCAGGTGCCTACATATAAATCTTATCCATAATTTATTTACCAATTAATGTTAACATGAATTATTTGGGCATCTTTCTGTGCCAACTAGCTTACCTTATCTGACCTTAAGGTAACTGCCTGGAACAGGGCAATTGAACATTTTTAAATGCAAAAAGAAAAGAACACCTCATCCCAGTTTCCTGTTCATCTGATATAATACAAGGAAATGTGAGCCAATGTTTCGTTATTTCTAGGGGATAAATGTAGTACTGTTCCAGTTGCACAGTTATCAGTGTCTATTAACTGTTGACTAAACATTAATGTAAAATAGTAAAGTGCCAGTGAAATTTCTGTATTTGGATACTTCTAAGATGGAAACATTTTTTTCCACAATGCACCAAGCAAGTACCAATTTTAAAACCTACAAGATCATCCCCTTTCCACAAAAACCTTGCATAGTGCTGAAATTCTCACAAGTAGTACTTTCCCACACATCTGAATTACAAACCAATAAACAGTTTAATGCTCTATCTTCACACCTCTCCCACAACAGAAACTATTTCAAAGTTATACCCAGAATAACTAGACTCATCTGGAGGATTATAACCTAGAAATTAGCTCCCCATAAGTATTAAAAATTATCTGGCCTTCACAGTTGTTCATTCTGCTTATTATATGTCTACTTTCTGGATCAAATGTTCAATATGAATATGTTAGTATCCACCAAAGATAGTTCCTGGCAGGGTACATCTTCATATCAGCAGGAAATAAATAGAAAAACATTAAAAGACATGAAACTTTAAAACAATAGCTTAAAGGTGTTTTATAAGCAACAGATGGTTTATACTACTTAAGCAAATATTTGCTCTAGGATGAGAAACAGGACCAACAACAAAATCACTCAGAAATAATGTCTCCCATGCAGTATATTGTAATTAAGGCAGAGATATGAAATGTGGAAACTAGCTCTTGTAATGACTTCTTGTAATATAAGAAATACTAAGTGTCCTGATATACAGGAGCACAAAACTAGGAATAAATTAGAAAAAAAAAGGTGTTAAAAAATATCTTGTAGAATTGTAGAAAGTGGCATCTCTCTATTTACATATTTACCACCAAACATGCATCACAACATCCCAGTACTTTGCTCCATACACACAATCTTACTGTTCCCTGCTGTGGGATGTCATTCTGTAAGCTGTAAATATGTGTTGCTGTGATTGGCTAATAAAGAAGCTCCTCTGGCCTATGGCAAGTCAGGTTAAAACCAGGCAAGAAATTCAAGAGACAAGAAGAAGAAAGGCAGAGGCAGAGGAGACATGTGCTGACCACCCACAGAGCAACATATAATGGGATGCAGCTAAAGCCATGGTCACATGGCAATACATAGATTAATAGAAATTAATTTAAGATGAAAGAGCTAGCTAGCAAGAATTCTTAGCCATAGGCCATACAGTTTGTAAATAATATAAGCCTCTGTGTGTTTACTTGGGACCAAGCACCTGTGGGACATGCGTAGGAGAGATTTGTCCTGACTGTGGGCCGGGCAGAATATAGGAAATCTTTCGACTACAATTCCCTTTTGTGGGGTTACAACTACTGGCCATGAAAACAAAGTATAAAGAAAAGAAAAAGAGAAATAATAAAAACCAAGTTAGCTTTAAGACAGATAAAAGCAAAGATCAAGCCAGCATAGTCTGCTGGGTCTGACAATGGATTTCCTCCAAAGTTTTTCCAGGTTAAGCAATCCCCTCCTCTCCTCTAACTCCTCCATTGCTAAGTGAGGAGATTAAACCCCAATGAAACAGGTCTCTTTTAACTGTGATCTCGTTAGTAGGTAGAAGTCATGAAGCTTGGAGCACAGGGAGTCCTTGCAGAGCCCAGGTAAGAGGTGGTGCAGAGGCATGAGCATGAGCAGGAGTGTGTGGGGCAGGAGTGTCCTGATGCTCTCCTCATACAAAACTCAACCTGTGGGCTATTTTTTTTTTTTTTT